>JAPYYQ010000824.1:0-47993 GCA_030522585.1 Anagyrus pseudococci
GGCGACATTTCTGGCGATTTAGGTGGCCTCTATTGGCGACTTTTGGCGACTTTTCATAAGCCAGTGGCGACATCAGTCGATTTATATCTGGTCACCCTGCGCCCATGGAAGCCAGGATCGGACTTTGATTGCGAGAAGCGCGGTATAGAAGAGAGAGAGAGAGAGAGAGAGAGAGAGAGAGAGAGAGAGAGAGAGAGAGAGAGAGAGAGAGAGAGAGAGAAGAGCGGGCGGTGCGCGCGTGTGCCGCCCGCGTCTCAGTCGTAGCGGGGCGCGCTGGCCGAGAGCGACGGGAGCACAGCTCCGCGTCAATCCCTGCGGCTGGGGCCCATACGGCTTACCGAGAGCCACTCCCCAAGTGTTGACCATAAGAGTACAACAGCAGCAGCGAGCAGAAGAGGGGGCCCACTCGACTGGTCCAGCAGAGTCAGCAGTAGTCGGTGATAAGAGAAAAAAAAAAGAAGAGGCGCGCGTGCTATCGGCGCCGCGTTAGCTAGACGCCCGGGTACCCGTCATGATACTCGCGATGCTGGAGGGCGCCCTCTGCATACCCAAGCTATACTACGGCGCGCTCTGCGGCCTCGGTTTCTGCGTCTACTACCTCATCGAGGTCGTCAAGGTAAATACGTTACGACTCCGTCCCGTGATAGGCATTACATGCACTCGCTCCTTTTCTTTTACCTCTTACCCAGCGAACTCACTTGCTGCGAGGTAGACACGCGCGCTTTTTGCACTGTCGCCTGTCTGGAGTTACGTAAGGGACGCGCGGGAGCCAGAGTGCTCGGGATGGACGCGGCCGCCGCCGTCGTCGGCAAGAAGGCTGTGCGACGCGCGCGAGGAATCTTATTTGAATTTGGATGAGACGCGAACAATGCGCTATAGATGTAGCTAGAGAGCTATGTATGCAAGATCGATTCTTATTTGCTTTTCTTTGATGCTACAGCGAGGCTTTCTTAAGGCATGACATCAAGTGGACACGGTTTAATTGTATCTCATTTCGCAGTATCAGTTGAGCACATGTTTTTTTGTTTTATATTTTTAAAAGGAAAAAGGGAGCTTTTTTACATTATTGTTATGTGTAAATAGCGGTAAAACGTATTAAACGAATTTTTTTTTGTTAAAAAAACTTTCAAAATGAGTAGTGTCAATATGGACACGAAAATGCACGTGTATTGCGCCGGTAATTGATAGGTGTTACAAAAGTATTAAGTGGCAGCTAAGCCAAGTATTATGAAACTCGATAGCTGTGCATACAGTAAAATTATCAGGATTTCTTGCAACGAATTGAAATTTTATTGATTTGGAACTCGAGGCAAGGCTAAAAAAGCAAAGATTGAAATACGTTAGTCTTTTTTCCTTATACATTTTCTCAGTATTATTTGATTACGATTATCAGTATCGCTAATAGATTTAACTTTGAATAAAATTACGTTCAAGAAATACACGAACAATCTATTTTTACGATCGTCCGCGAACAATAATGTACATCATAGCTGAATATAGCTATTGAACCGGAATATAAAATAAGCTTTATTATTTCTGTCCGCTTGAACAAATAATGTTCGACTCTTGTAACGATTGGAAATTTCCAATCCAAAATACACAAAATTATTAGTCCGCGTGAAACATGAATTTTTGACAATACAATTGACAAAAATAATTTTGGGATATTTGTTGTATTGACAATAATAACTTGTAAAAATTATTCAGAGTACAGTTTGCTAACTTGTTGACATTTATTGCGGTAGTTTCAAATTATATATTAGTTGACGTACATCTCCCCAAACTCGAATAAAAATAACTCATTGTACCTTGTTTCTCGGCGACTTGTAAAAGCTTGGCTTCTAATTAGACGAGTAATTACTTTATTTGTACGTATAATTGCCATAATCATTCGTTTTACCTTGATAGACTACGTACATAAATACATTACAAATGAGTAAATTGTAATTACTTAAAGAATAAATTTCTTTAAGCAAACGTTAAAAGTTTATAAAAAAAGATATTCAAGAGCTTCTTCACCTTTCTACTTTATTAAATTACGTTTTTTAATTAAAATTTCAATTTTCTAAAAATTAGCACAGCAATCTTCAACTTCTTTACAAACATACGATTACCGTATTCTTATCCGTATACCAGAACATTCTATAAAAAAATCAGCTTAACTAAACGTGAATCACCGTATTAACACACCGAGAGCATAAACGGAAATCTATTCCGATAACGTTCAACGTACCAACATTAATACAGAGCCGGTCGTGCAATTTCGTCATGAAATAATTAAAAATCCAACTGACCGAACAATTGAAAGGCTTGTACTTGTAGCTAATGAATCGTCTCGTGAGCGGCGCGACGTGCCATACTTTTATTAATTCGACCTTACGCTCGTTCATAGAACTTTTAAAGCGGAGCGACGCGTAAGTGCCCTGCACGTGCGGCTCGCGACGCACGAGGAAGTCATTTGCTCGCGTGCTCCTCCTGATGAATCATTCGACGAGCCTCGACGTGTCCTTTCTTTTTTTTTAATTTTTCGTTATGTATTTTTTTACTGGGGCGACACTATACGTATCTTGAGAAACGTCTACTTACGGTATAAAGCAACCGCGTTATCTTTAGAAAGTTGAGAACTGTACTATCGAACTAATGGACAACGATAAGATAAGACTCAGAATAGATTGGGCAATAACTTGTACTTTTGAAACTAACCCGTCTTCGCGCAAGTACACCGAAAATTGCAACAATAGCCGAAGCTAACGAACGTCATTGCATAAATTTTATAAACAAAAGCAAAATTAGATAACATTTTGTGCAACGAAAATTCGTAGAAATTGTGACTATTATAAACTGCTATATGATTGTTATTCTTAAAATAAATCATCATTGTGTACTTTATTGTTTGCAGGCTCCGCAGGTAGTTTGCGCGAAAGGACCATTTTTAGATTTTATCAACGACAATGTACCCATACTTAAAAATAAGTTTTGGCCAACGCTGTGGTGCTTCGAATCGAGAGCCCAAACGGTTATGGCAAACTTGTTGAGGTCGCGACTATGGCCGCACATCACGTATCGCAGGTCTGTTGATTATTATCACAATTAACTTCGCTTTAGCAATTAAATATCAACTTGCGCATAATTAATCTACAATAACTTGTACATTTTAAAACTTGATGTTTTTTTTTGTTTTTAGGGAAATACTAACACTGTCGGATGGCGGCGAGGTGGCACTGGACTGGGCCGAGCACAATTGTTGTCCAACATCGCCGATCGTGATAATATTGCCAGGCTTAACGGGAGCCAGTCATGCGGAGTACATAAAGTGCCTTGTTTGCGCGGCTAAAAACGCGGGCATCAAGTGCGTTATATTTAACAATAGAGGACTGGGTGGCGTGAAACTTAAGGTAACGCTTATTTCGTGTTATTTTTTTATTACTTTTATTGATAGATCAACATCTTTGTTGACTAGCTCGGAAAGTTGCGAACGTCGTTGGCGTTAAGAGAGCCGAAACTCGATTAATTTTTGTTTCATCAAATTAATATTTTCGTAAAAAAACTGCTGGCCATCGTGCTTTTATCTAATACTTAGGAAGTGCGAGGCTAACGAGCGAATCAAGTAGAAAATAAAGATGCTTTCGAAGTTATTAAGCTAACGCTCTCGCTTGTGCTCACAAAAACTAAAAGCAAAGCATCAAATTGTTATCGGATCGAAGGGAATACCCATCGCTTTGGCGGCTAATCCAGCTCTCGGTCTAAAAATAGAAATTTGACTTATCCAATTACTCGCGACTCTTAACTCATTATACTTCCGATCGATAAATCAAGATTAATAGCCGAGCTATTTCCGCGATACTCCCTCCCCCGAGGCTCTTGAAACATTTCACCGTCGCCGAGCGAAAGATTTCAATTAAAAAGCCAACGAAGAGAAGCCGTATATATAGAAGGCGAGACAATAACGAGGCCCAATAAAAGCGATTGAGGCTGGATGAAGCAAAAAAAAAAGGGGGGAGCGGAGCGTTGACTGGTCGGTCGATAATCGTCTGATAAAAGGCGAGAAAGAGGCGCGACTTTGTCGGGGGAAAAGATCGAGCGGGCAAGCCCGGAAGCTCCATTGAATTTTGGCTTATGTGCTTGCAGACGGCGAGGCTCTACTGCGCGTCCAAGTGCGACGACCTGGACGAAGTCATCGAGCACGTGCATCGGCTCCATCCAAGCGTGCCCATCGCCGCGACTGGCATCTCAATGGGCGGGTACGTGCTACTTTTCCTTACATCCCGATCGAGCAACGAGAGATTCGCAACCTGTATGTGTACCTCGAATTTCGGCTTTTGTGCTAGACTCGCTGAATTAGATGTCGAGAGAGAGACGTGCATGTCGAAACTGCCACCCTCCCTCGACAATGCCTCGTGGAAATTTCCGGCTGGTAAACGTCGCTGCTGCTCTATCCTTTCACGTTCTGCCAGCTTTGTCCGATTGATTTAGCTTGTTTAGCGCTTGGTGTAAAAATAACATAGGCTTTTATTGATAACTATTTTCGGACTTTTAACAGCATAAAAATGGAAAATTGGACGGCCGCGACGTGGCACATAAACGGCGCGTGATTATTTCATTCGGTGAAACATGAAAATTTCAGGCATCCCGCTGAATAATTAATCGCGTTCGATTTTCTCGGCCCGAGCCTCGAAATCGAGCAATCGAAACTGGGATTATTGATAATCACGAGAAAAGATTTGTTTTGTTTTTTAAACATTTATCTCTTTGACAGATTGATCCTCGGCAATTATTTGGCCCAGAAGGGAAGGGCCGCGGTTGCGAAGCTAAAAGCCGGCATGGCCATCTCCGTGCCGTGGAACGTGTTCGAGGCGACGAAGAGCATCGAGAAACCCTATTTGAATCTCATGCTGAATCGCCACCTCTGCGACAATCTTCGCAAGAATTTGGAGCGACACTATCACGAGGAGAAGGAGGAGATGAGCTTCGATTTCAATATGGACCTCGAGACGGCATTAAAGGTGATATATCGCGTTTAAACGGAAAAAACGAGACCGAGATATATATATATATATATATATTTTTTTTTGTTTTGCGAGGATCATAAAAATTGAAACGAGCGAAAAATGTGATGGAATAATAGAGGAAGCGCATGACGCGTGTGGTATGGATTGTAAAAGTTTCATTGTTTATCTAGAGTACGACGGTTCGGGAATTCGATGAATACTTTACGTCGAGGCACTTTGGATACAAGGACGTCGAAGATTATTATTCAACGGCCACTCTTCACGATAAATTGCACCGAATAGAAGTTCCTCTGCTTTGCTTGAGCGCTGCGGACGACCCATTTCAACCGCTAGAAGGTAATGAACGGATTAAAAATAGCCGCGAGACTTTTAAAGTCGACGAACAAAAAAAAGAGAGAGAGAGAGAGAAACGCAGGGCTGCATTGTTTATTTTGCTGGAATAACGCACGGCAATGCACGATTAATGCTTTATTTATTGGCATGTTATTTTTTTTCGTAAATTATTTCACGCGTCTGTTTTATTGACACTTTGCTTTCGTAGGAAAAAACTTCTTTTTTTTTCAGAAAAAGTCGTTGGAACTTTTGTAAGATTACGTAATTTAATTACGAGAATAAATTACGTATGCAGACTGCTTTTATTGTGCTTCAATTTTTAAGTATCGAATGCCTTTCTTTCCAATTCTTTTTTTTTTTTTGCGAGACAGAAGGTAACATTATAAAATGTTAGGTTTGAAATTATATACATTTTCATAAATCCTACTTTGTTATTTAAAATTTTTTTGCAATTTCACGACATTAATCCTACATATTTCTTTCAGCAATACCATTGGAAGAAGTCAGAGACACAAAGCACGTGGCTATGGTCGTAACGTCGCGCGGCGGGCACATTGGCTTCCTTGAGGGTATATGGCCGGTACGGGAGGAGCAGTACATGGGCAAAGTCTTCTCGCAGTTCTTCACGGCCGTTTTCACGGTTGGCCAAGAACATCCGGCCTTCTACTAAATCAAATTAATCCCGTCAAATAATCGTTGACGGATCGCATGCATCCAACATTGTGTTAGGGTAATCTTTCCTCTCAACGCGTTTTTTTTTAATTAATTTATTAGTTCAATACTCCATTATTTTGCCTAGTCCTGCCAAGATTTTGCTTCGAATTAATTATATAACTTGACTTACAATGTATCATTAAATTTGCACAACGTCAGTTTCAATGGAATCGAATTGTTGCCAACGATAAACATTATACCGCATTGATTACTTACTATTTTTATAATGTTCTTCCCGTTGTTATTATATATATTGCCGTAAATGTAGAGAAATTTTATACGTGTTATGTGTTATTTTATTTTTTAAATGAAAAATAGAACGATCAACACTTTTGGCCAATGCGTTCTTCCTAATGCGTTGTAAAACATTTCATGCCGTTTTAGTAAATTAAGTGCCTGAACGAAAATTAAGGAAAATCTCGAATTTTATATTGTCTACTGCATTCAAAAAGATTTAACATTCCTTACTATGTTGATAGAATTTTTTATGATTACGTTGTTTTTTTTAAATGCTCTTATAGCAGTAGCTATTTGTAAATATAACGTAAATATCGATGAAAAGCAAGAGAATATCGACGTTTCATATTCAATCAATCAAAAATACTTAATTTAACGTAGTAGTCTAATATTTGAATATGTACCAAATATGTTGTATTCGCTCATACGAGATCTGTCCACTATCTTAATAGAAATGCATCTGTTAAATTTACCTGTAATTTATGAAATTGTCTATATACATAAAAAACTAAATGTAACAAAAAAATTATACATAATAATTTTTTATCATAAAACAATTTTTATAAGCGCTACATCGTATATTTGAACAAACGTGTATGCTTGATTGATACAACAAATTATTCAGCAGTAAAGATTTTTTGTAATTACAATGCACATTTGATGGGTGTTATACATTTTTATTACAATCTAATATCGAAAGAATATTGTACGCTGCTGAATAATTTACATCGACTTTTTTAACTTGTCCAATTAATACTTTACAAGCAAAATCCGAGCTAAATTGAGTATTTAAATTTTAGCATTCATATACAAAACGAATTGTGTTAAATTTTTTCTAGTCTATGCCTAATTCCGGTAAATTCGAGTTTATTTGCAAATTCTAATTATGCGTACATAGAATGAAAATAAATTTGTTAATATAAATAAAATTTTAAGACCAACTACATTGAAATATTTCTTTGCATCATTTTCCTCCAATATGTATATTTCTGTAAATGCATGCATATTTCCAATTGACAGATTAACGAATTTTTTTACTGTATTTTTTAGACTATCCTCTAAAGTGTAATCTGTCAAGCAATTGAAGTGGAATATTTTTCGATGCAAAATAAAACAGTAAAAGTAGTAGCAGCCAAGTTGCGTCAGACAGTGATTCTACTCTTTTTATAGATAAGAATGAATTCGTAAAACACGTGCGTTGCATTCTTACTTAACATTTTAGCAAATAAAATTGAAACATTCATTAACTTCGCATCATCGTACCCATTTTTATTATCATCTCGTACTATCGTGATAAAGTCAATTTGTTAAAGAATTAAAACGAAATACAAAATCGCGTTCTTTCATTCAGTGAACTTTATCAATCACTTTCTCGCGTGCCCTAAAGAGAGAGAGAGAGAGAGAGAGAGAGAGAGAGAGAGAGAGAGAAGCGTGCAGGGAGCTAGAATGGTGGCTAGAAATTCCGCACACTCGTAGGTCAGTTATATAGGGTACCCGAGGCCGGTGGGCGCACGTGCTTGCGGCCTCACGACGGGCTTCTGTATCGCGTGTGTCGCATCGAGCTTGCGCGCGCTGGAGAGCCGCATAGCCGGAGAGCTGCAAGCCCGCATACATAGTAGCACACGAGAGTAGTCGTCGGCAAAGTGTGCAAGCCGCGTGCGCGTCGATACGCGGAGTAGGTAAAAGTGTCGAGGGGGTGCTGTAGGAGGGGGGGGGGCGGACATATGCACGATGTTAGCTGCACCGGCGATGTCGGCGCAGCGGCGCGCGTCGCCCGCAGTGGGCACTCGCGCTCTCCCGGAGGAGCGAGCGGGGCCGCCGTGTGTCTCGCGCGAGTAGCCTTGACTCTGGTTCTCAGAGCCCGCCGTTGCTGGCTCCAGCCCCGCTGCCGTCCTCGTCGCCGCAGCAACGATGGATGGACTTAAGGCCTTGATGCCGCTCAATTTCCTCGAGTGCGCCCTCTGCTTACCCCAATACTATTACGGGGCGCTACTTGGCCTCGGCTTCGTCGCCTACTACCTCTTCGAAGTCGTTAAAGTGAGTCGAATGCTCTTAAAAACCGACCGACTGCCTTTTACGATTTCTTTTTATTTTTCAACTATCCAAACGCATTAAACTTGTTTTTTGGAGGGTCGCTGGAAGATCAGGATTTTTTTATGTATTGCAGAGGTCTTTAGCGTGTTTTTTTTCTCTTTATAGATAGTTTCATTTGACACTTTAGTATGTTGGTTATAAGATTTGATTTATTATTAAAGATGTCAATTTTTCATTAACATATTATTCGTAGAGAAATAGAACGGCATAGATGCTCATGTTCGAACTTATGCTCGTATAGCGATTTGTAAAATATTTTTTAATTCGGTTTGCTATGTTAAAACGTGCATAAAGTAAACTCGTAATTTTCCAATCGAAATGAGGGCAACGGATAGCGTTTATCTACGTAATTTGTATTTTTCGAAAAATGTTAAAAAAAAAAACGAAAAACTAAAATAGTTTCCTACTTTGTGTCACTGCGCTCTGTTGTTAAAGTTAATTGTTAAAGTTTCTGGTGAACTATTTAACAATTCGGTGTAACTTTTAAAATAGCACATTTCATTTGATCTATTGGTATTAGCACTTTTCGA
This sequence comes from Anagyrus pseudococci, assembly GCA_030522585.1. Classification (NCBI taxonomy): domain Eukaryota; kingdom Metazoa; phylum Arthropoda; class Insecta; order Hymenoptera; family Encyrtidae; genus Anagyrus; species Anagyrus pseudococci. Next base: position 8,918 of record JAPYYQ010000824.1, read on the forward strand.
AAGCAAATATAAATTTAAATATTATAATTACCTGCAGTTTATTGATTTTGTTGTATATAAACGACGTGCATATAAAAATGTCTGTGAAAAAGGTTTAAAAATAGTGGCACTTGAGGCTACCTTTTACGTCCGACAAAATAAAGAATTTTCTTCTTAAAACCAACGAATATTTAAGAAGTAGAAACAATAAAATTTTCAAAGTCTTTACTTTTAGAAAAAAAAATTTTTTTTACAAATTTAAAACTGTTTTATTAGGGTAATCTCATAATTATTATTCAATTATTTATTTCTTCAAGATCAGTTTTATTTTTCAAATAAGAACGCATGAATAAGTAATGAAAAAAAAAGTATGAAAGGTTGAATTACTGTGTCTCTGATAGTGTACGAAACACGCAAAGCTTAACGATTGTTTTTCAAAAACACATAACAAGTGAATTTCTTGGTAAATTAGCGAAGTAGCCTGTGACATAACTCGTAGATAATGAATTGCAGTCGAAGGAAAGATACAAATCTTTGAGTTATTTAGTTTTGTTAAATTATAAATAGAACAAGTAAATGTCTTGACATACGTTTGTAAAAAATATGTTAATATTAAAATAATATCAATTTTTGTAAATTGGGTCATTTTCAACAATGTTCAAAACTAGTTCTTCTTCTACTGAATCGTCAATAAAATTTGAACGTGCTTTTTTCGAAATATATAACATTATTATGTATAATGACGGAATCTGGTAACAAGTTGTCGTTCATTTGAGAACATTTCGACTTTTAAGGGTTCATGCAATGCTATAGACTTGTTAATAAAAAAAAAATGAAAATTAAGAACTTTTGAAATTAATAAAATATTATACTAATTAAAAGTAATCGCGTACGATCAAAAAAATTCATAACTTTCGTTTTGCTGAAACGACAAAAAAGCAACCGTCGAAAAAAAAAGGAGGATCGAGTTTGAAAAAACACGTGCCGAGAGCATTCATCGCATTCCGCGCTGATAGTCCGCACTTACACCCTCTCGGTCACGTACGTAGTAGTGATTTGATAACAGTTTCCGCGCGAGCAATAAATTTTCTCTTTGTCCGGGATAAAAGTTCTCGCGCGGCGCGCGTATTGCCGTGAACCGACCGTGACCGTCACACCGCAGAGACTCTCTCTCTCTCTCCTATCCGCGTCTGTGTGTACGTCAGCCACGTGGAATACACGCGTGTGTTTTATCAAAGGAACTCCTGACATTGCTCTCGGATAAAAGGTCAATGGGTGCAGCTATCGCAACTGCAAATCGTAAACGCAGCGAATTCTTTTATACACACCGCCGGCCTATCGGGCTTTCGCAATCGTTATAGCCACTCGCGCTGTTTCAGATACCGCTGCTCGTCTGCGCCAAGGGCCCGCTCTACGACTTCCTCACGGACAACCTGCCGATATTGAAAAATCGATTCTGGCCTACGCTGTGGTGCTTCGAGTCCAGGGCCCAGACGATATTCGCGAGCGTCGTGCGCGCACGGATGCTGCCACGCATGCTGTATCGGCGGTAAGGGCATTCGAGAGCTTGCAAGCTTTTTCTTCTTCTTCTTCTTTGACAAAACGATTGATTCCGCTGCAGAGAACTGCTGACGCTGTCCGACGGCGGGGAGGTGGCCTTGGACTGGGCCGAAGAAAATTCGAATCCTTCGTCGCCTATCGTCGTCATTTTGCCCGGCTTGACCGGAGCCAGCCAAGCGGAGTACATCAAGTGCCTGGTCTGCGCTGCCAGAAATTCCGGCATGAAGTGCGTGATATTCAATTATCGAGGAATGGGTGGCATGAAAATAAAGGTACGCCGCTTCTTTTTTATTTCGTTTTTAACGGATTAATAAACTTTGAATTGAGTTTTTCGTTGAAATTAATCAGATGTTAAATGACATCGATTAATCGATTAAGTTCAACGCGGGGCCAATATTAATAAACAAGTAAATAAGTAAGAAAAGATAACGGAATTTAATGTTACAACAAGTCCTTCTTTATTTACTTGAAATTATCTATTAACATTGATAAACAGTTAAAGATTATATGAGCGACATAAAAAAGTTCAAACGAATAAAGTAAAGCAAACGATCGAGTTTAACAAGTATTATGTACTTTTTTTATCCAACATTCGTACGATAAACGTCTAGACGCCACGTTTGTACTGCGCGTCAAGCTGCGAAGATCTGGCGGAGGTCATCGACCACGTGAAAAAGCTGCATCCTCACATTCCAGTTGGAGCGACGGGTATATCAATGGGAGGGTGAGCTTTTTTTCTTCGTATATTTCCACACTTTATAATTAAATTTTAAACCACCAATTTATTTGTAATACGAATACCTCCAATAATTCAAAAATAAATTACGGCTGTGTGGATTCTAGTCTATTGCTCGGCAATTACCTGGCGCAATACGGGACGAAAGCGATCGGCAAGCTGAAAGCCGCCCTCATCATATCCGTGCCGCTCAACATATTCGAGGCGACCAAGAGCATTGAGAAACCCTATTTGAATCTGATGCTGAACAAACATCTCTGCGATAATCTTCAGAGGATACTGAGGCGACACGTCGGCGAAGAGGGATTCCCCGAGTTGGATTTGAAACAAGTTTACAAGGTATTTTCATACTTTTTACTAATTGCCGGAAGATAAAAAATTAGTTTTACTAAAAATAAACATAAATTAAATAATATTATTTTGGTTTCCATTCAATTTCAAGAGCAAAACAGTTCGGGAATTCGACGAGAATTTCACGTCGAGGCACTTTGGCTATCGGGACGCCGAGCATTATTACGCCAACGCGACCCTGCATAATAAACTTCACTTGGTCGAAGTACCTCTGTTATGCCTAAGCGCGGCAGACGATCCGTTTCAACCGATTCAAGGTAACACAGCAAGTGGCCTTCGTTTAATTGCCCTTACGGCCGGCTTTAATCGCTAACATTATAACGACGTTGAAATGTTTTTTTTTTTTTTTTGTTCTCAAGCAATACCGCTAAAAGAGGTGAGCAACTCGAGAAACGTGGCGATGGTCGTGACGTCACGGGGCGGACACATCGGATTCTTGGAGGGTTTCTGGCCTTTGAAAGAGGAGCAGTACATTGGCAAGATATTTTCACAATTTTTCACTGCAGTCTTTACGGTAGGCAAGGATCATCCGGCTTTCCATTGAAACGCGCGAGAGCCAACGGGGAAAAAAAGGCAAATGTGTGTACGGTTGTGAAATGCTGCAGGACATTCATTATCTAGTCTTGAAGTCCAAAAATTCTGTTACAATTTGCATGGCGTTTGTTAAATACGGGGCACAAGCAAGTTCACGGTTAATGTTGATCGAGTTTCACTAACGTCGTGTGTTGTTTAAAGTGTAAAACGTTTACACGGGACATTCGTCGCAAATATAGGTTTTCATCATGTTTCGTTTGTGCTAAATAGAATTCTAATTGAAGATTGATTACGTACTTCAAAAGCTGTACGGTTTATATTATTTAATTGACAACAATATCGTAAATACGTATAGATAAAAAGAAGTGCCTAAGTCAATTCTCCACTTTGTACGAGACAAATCGTCCAATTGACTAAACATGTTACATAGTGTATAAATGTTATTTTTTTAGAGAATAAGTATTTATTATAATAAACACTACTAAAAATGTACGGCTGTTTACTTTGTTTAATAGTTACGGTATTATCATTTTATATTCTTCATATTTGTTATTAATGATCATATATTTTATGAAAGATTTAAACAATTTGGACAATTAAATTGGGCATTTATATGCCCATTATCGTAATTATAACAATACGTTATTTATAATTTCAGGACTCAAAATTTTAGAAAAATATAAAATAATAAATCATACTGATTTAGTTAATATAATTTATTTACAGATATTTACAAGGATTACTACTACTATTCTTAAAGATAATATACGTGAATAAATAATTATTTATTTCTAATATGTGATCCATTCCAATTGATACATTTGAAGTTTGTGTGAAGCTTCTCTTGTTGGTAAAACTGAAACAAAAATAAACAACAATTAAGCATTTGATAAAAAGCGTTAACGAAATATTGTTATTATTTAGTTATAACTCAGAGTATGTAATAAAATCACATTTTTTCATAATCCTTTTGGCTATAAAAAATGAATCATCATACTAAAATAATAACAATAAAGACATAGTTTTACGACAAAAATAATACAAACCTTCACATGATGTAGCTGATCTCGACTTCATACTGCTGGCGCCCTTTTTATGATTTGAAAATGGAGATGTAAATTTCTATGACTGTACAAATTGTTTCGGAATCATATTAAAGTTTTAAGAAATATTAATTTAAGAATAAAAAATTGAATATTGAAAAGAACTCGTTTCAAAAGTATTAAGAGGAATCATTGGAATGGCAGGACGATCAGAAATAAATTGATACTAGATATATGTTGGAAAGTTCATTTTATCAACAATCAACATACATAGTATGAAGATTACTGAGCAGCGGCCGAGGTGCCAGCTGACGCGGCAGCGGTGGCAGCCGAAGCTTGAGCTTGTTCTTCGCGAATACGATCTTTTTTCAACATGCCCATGAACGAAGCCTTGTCGGCGGCAGTCTGGAAACGTCCATGACCGAACTTGGAGCTCGTATCGATGAACTTGAGGTTGATCTTCTCCAGAGCCGAACGCTTGGTGTGGACAAGGAGCGACTGAAAAAATGAAAATGTTTTATTATTCTCCCAGTCACATGACAATATAAAATTTAATTTTATGAATTAAACTTCAGTCCTATCATTAAGAATCATTTCGTTTTCATAATCCTTTTGGCTCTAGGAATACTCATCATGTAAAAAAACTTTTAAAAGCATGAAATAACAAGATAGTTTATTTACCTTTCTGAGTGTGATGACTCGTTTCTTGGGGCCCATGCAGCATCCCTTGATCATAACGAAATCGTTGTTGACTTCTCCATAATGCGGGAAACCACCCATAGGCGTGATGCTCTTTTCTGTCAAGTCATATTCGGTCGAAGCATTGTTCTTGACAATCTGAAAAAATATTAACATTTAAGTATTTCTTTATAATGTAGGAATTATTATTTTTTAATGTCGATAAATGTAGCTTGATTGGGAATCTCCAAAGTGCACGACACACAACGGAGAACTATGACACAGCGTCAATCTCGCCTCACAGAATGGAACTCTCAAACTTGCCATAAAATACAAGTTCAATGTTTATAAGGCATGAAAAGTACAAGTTGTTAAAAAATAATTTACCTTTCCATCCTTAGTGTGGATTTCTTGTCCAAGACGGTAGATCTTCTTGTTCATTTCAGTACGGTGATGGTAACCCTTCTGACCAGCACGAGCAACAGTGAAGGAAACTCTGCTTGGATGCCAGGCTCCAATACAAGCAACCTTCCTGAGACCCTTGTGCGTCTTACGCGGCAGTTTCTTTGTGTGCCATCTGGACGTAACACCTGAAAACAGTTAAAATTGTAAGTTATAATGAAAACATTCAAAATTACAAAAATTAAAGTTTTTTTTTTTTATAAAGCTTCAGTAGGAAGGCAGCATGATGTTATCAACAGCAGTAGTCTGATAATGCACATCATGTTTTTTCATCACGTAAATTATAATATTTTTGTAAAATCATTATTATATTAATATCAGATATACCACTGAAGTTTATTACAGAATATATTTACAGCTTACCCTTGTATCCTTTTCCTTTTGTCACACCGATAACGTCAATCATTTCATCAGGAGAAAAGACGTTGGCAACAGGAATAGCTTTTTCAAGGTGTTCCTTAGCCCATTTAACTTTATCTTCAATGGTTCCACCATTGACCTGGATTTCCATAATGTGGGCTTTCTTTTGACGTTGTCTCAACAATTTCATCTGAGTGTGTGCAATTACACGGACGACTTTGCAGTACTTGACGATTTTCTTCAAGTTTCTTTCAATTGAAGCACGACCTAAGTCATCTTGCCATTTCTTGGAAGCCTTAGTGAAAGCCTTCTTCTTGCTCTTGTACCTATGAACAAGCAAATAAGACCCTATCTATGGAAGCCAGTCCCTGACTAGAATGTGTCAACCTCTTCATAAGAGCGGAGATTGAACACACAAGCCGGTTGAGCCTTGATGAGTATTGAGAAACCCATTGGCTACCACCGTTAATTGTAGAACCCTCATCGTTGAGCGGAGAGCTTTGCAATTTGTTAGTAAATTCTGGCTTTTTCAAGCAAAAATATATTAACAATGATTTAGAAAGAAATGTAGACTCACCAGTTCTTGTAGAACCTTCTGCGACAGTCCTCAGAAAGATGTTGAGCCCAGACAGTGGTCAAGGCACGGAGACCATGAGGAGTTTCAATGTATCCAACAACACCAACAACTACCATTGGTGGAGCTTCCAGGATTGTAACGGACTCAACAATCTCCTTCTTGTTGACCTCTGTAAAGATTATTAATTAGTAAAGCTTCATGTACTTAGGTAAACAAAAATTTTGAAATATTGAATATTTTTAAATTTGGTCTGTGCCCAGTATGGTTTATCCCTCTGTCTTGGCCCAATGGGCTACATCAGGTTTATGGAATATACTGAACTTTCGCACACTCCTACTAAGTAGGGGGCAAAATTATTTTACGATGCCGCAGTAAAGAACATACCGCACGGGATCAACGGCTCCGCACTGCTATCGGCGTATCGGAGAGCACATTGCTGCGCTCATCCGACTACCAATAGAAGCATCGCATAACTTTATAAAACTAGGTAAACTAATATTCGTCGTAAATAATTTACAACGTTTAAATGAGATATACGGGAAAAAACAACGGGTAAAATAGTGGTTAAAGTTTTTCGAAACTTACTTGATCCAGGTCGATCGGCCTCACGCACCACGTGGGTCATACCGGCCTTGTAAGCGATGAAGGCCGTAAGATGGACGGGCTTGCTTGGGTCATCCTTAGGGAAGGCCTTTACCTTACCACGATGACGACGTGACCTCTTCTTGGGGTAGAAGCCCATCGAACCATGTCGAGGCGCACTGAATTTTCTGTGAGACTGTAACAAACAAGATGGTAGGGACGGTTAGCATTTCGGAGCAAACACGTGTACAAAATTTTTTGGAGAAATTATGCGTAATCAGACCGCCCTAGAATAGCATCTACATGGTTATTCAGTTAAAACCATAAACTTTTGAATCTAAATCATCATTGAGATATGTAAAGTGTGTATTGGTAAGAGGCTTACGAGTATTTAACATTTAAGGTTAGTGCAATAGACGCGTTTTTTTATTTTTCAATTCAATTAAATTTATTAATATATCACGTTTATTAAAACAGTCTTATAACAAGAGTAAGTATTTTTTGTTGGAATAAGAAAGTAATCGTTGAAAAAATTATAACTATTTCACGTAACGTATAGAAGTTGTAAATTCTATTACTATACTATTTTACAAAAAAAGTTTTTATGTAACAAATTAAGTGCCAAATAAACAATGAACCATAATAAACTTTATCAAGCATGAGTTAAAAGTAAATAATCATCAAAGTTTCGAAAAAACAATTGGTTTAAGGAACACGAGGTTCCGTATGGTAGACGTAAACTTTCCGACAGTATAAATAAAAAACTATTGCACGTTATTAAAAAATAAATTACGTGAAAATAAGAGAAAGAACCGTAGTTAATGTTGATACAATTGTTGAGAGTAATGTTAATAGGATGGCATAATTAGAGACGGATTATGAAGAGCGATCTTACCATGGTGACGCCTACGATGAAAATGGACGATTTCACTCAACACGAACCGGCTCTTCACCTCTTCATCTCGTTATCTGATCCCGGTTGTCATCTGGTCATCTTAGTGTAGTTTCAGATCGATGGCGCTCGTTTTCGGCTAGCGCGGGAAAAAAGAACTGTACTCTGTTGTTAAAACTTATTGAATAAGAAAATAGTATTAAAAAAATTACAATTAGATTTATTTAAATTATAAAAATAACTTGTGCCATGAATTCTTTTTTGTCTATTTATGTTCATGATCAAAACATAAATAATTATGGTTTTATGTAATTTGCAAAAACATTAATTTAACTTTTGCAAAGGCTTAAATTTAAATTGTTTCCATTGCAATTGAAAAAAGTTGAACTTTCAAAATGACATTGTATGCATTTTCATTAGAAAAAATAAACTGATAACTTGTAAACATTTACTTATAGAAAATCTTTTTTGCATATTTACTTTCTTATTTTAAAAGTTACACATTTAATATTATTATTTTATCTCTTTGTATACAACTTTTATTTTTAATGTTACTTTATTTGAATTGTTTTGATATAAATGTAAGTTTGAGTTTTGAACTTTTAAAAAACAAAAAATATTTTCCAGCAAAACTCTATTTTGTAATGTTTTTATATAACTTTGAGAAACTTATATTTAAAGTAATGGATGTAATTGTAGGAATATTAGTATGGGTAATAGTAAATCAAATAAAATTTGTATAAAATTATTTATTGTTTCGTTAGTTTCTAAAATGAAACTTATTCATTGGCAATGGTTACTTCAACCTCTACACCAGGTTCAATACCAATAGAGGTAATTTTCTTTACAATTTCAGATGGTGAGTATAGATCGATAACTCTCTTGTGAATTCTCATTTGGAAACGATCCCAAGTTTTTGATCCTTCACCACAAGGTGTTTTACGAGTAGTTATTCTCAATACCTTTGTAGGTATGCGCACAGGTCCCTTTACCTTCAACTTTTGTTTCTTGGCACTGCCAAGCAACTCTGAACAGACTAAAATACAAATAAATTATTAAAATAACATTCAATTTTCATTCAAATTGTCGAAATATTATTCTATTTCAAAATAAATCCTCACCTTTTTCCAAAGACTTGACATTGCAAGAGGTAAGGGTTATCCTGATGCGATGGATTGGGGGCTGTTCCTGCCCTGGTTTTTCGAGGTTGTCGGCCTTTAAACTTGCCTGAAAGTATATACATATGTATTAATGATATAATTGACAAGTATTTGTGTTTTATTTTATAATCACTACGTTCCGTTAAGAGCATAACCTCAATAAACAAACATGAACTTTTTTTTAAACTACGACAAACATAAGCAAAATAATATAAGAAAAATATAATAACAATAAGATTAAATTTTTTACCATTGTAAATAAATTACCCCTGGTCGAGATAATCAATTAAATCAAAAGAAATAATTGATCAGCGCTGAACCAGTAGGTTCTGCGTGGCTCTGCACGTGATAGAAAGAACAAGGTTATGTTGTGCGGTTAAATTCTTTCTGCCCAGCGCCACCTATAAAGATAACTCATACTCAACTTTCGTTTATCTACACTTGTTTTACACGTATATTTTATGAAAAGATGTCAAAAAGAGTTTAGCTTGTCTATGCAGCAGATAACTGGAGTCTAGCCAAAATACACAACTGTGCATTAGTTGTTTTATATTTTTATTTAATTCTGTATTATTTCAAGTTGTACTGATTCGTTTTTTAATAGGTTTTTATGATAACTATTTTTAATGTCAAATAAATAACTATAAAAGATGTCAGACACACAAAGTGTCAGAGAAGCTGTGAACGAATATGAGGAACAGGTTCATATAATAGTATTTTAAACAATATTATTGTTATTTTTATTTATTAGTTATTTATTTCTTGTTGTAGTTATCACAAGTGCAACAGGCTTTAGCAGTTTCAGATCCAGATGATAGAGAAGGCCTGTTAAGTTTAGAGTCTGATTTAAAAGAATTAATCCAACTCACTAAAGAAAGCCTCCAAGATGGTGGAAATAAAGATCGAAAAACAAATTCTAGTAAAGAACCTACAGATCAATTGGAGGATGAATATGCTTTGTTTAAAGTATGTCATTAAAATAACATACTATAAATATAATTATATTACTTTTCTTAAAATATTTCTTTTTTTACAAATAGGCTGAGTTAGCAGAATTAGAGGAGCCACAAAATAATGAAGAAAATACAGAATCTAATAGCCAACCATCAATAAATAATTTAGAAGTCAGTATAATGATCTATGGTAAAAGAATTTATAAAAAAATTACTATAAGACAGTTGTGTCCTGTAGGACGATTTAAAGGCTCTTGAAGGCACCAAATGCAGAGCTCCACATGGCAGCAGTTGGGGTGGAACTGGTTACCATAACGCTATGGTTTGCTCCGTTCACAAAACTGAAGACCAATTAAATGACTTGAACGATATACTGGTGGGTAATAATTATATTAGCATATCAAATAATTTGTGTTATAAATCATGTTTTTATGATTGTAGGTAAGAGTATTGTTTATTAATCCAACTCACAAAGAAATGCTACCTTGTCCATACTTTTTGGATGGATCTTGTAAATTTTCTGAAGAACAGTGTCATTTTTCACATGGAGAGTTGGTGCCATTTAAAAGCATACAAGAATATAAGTAAGTCCATTTATTGTTGTATATTTTTATGCATAACTGAATTATTTGCAAGTATCATAAATATTTATTATTTTAGAGAACCAGATTATTCTAATATAAAAATGGGAAGTAGAGTTTTGGCAAAACATAAAAATAAATTATGGCATAGGTGTGTTGTATTAGATATCCCTGATGATAAAAATGACGAATATAAAGTAAAATTTGAAGCTAGTGGCAATACAATAGAAGTTAAAATTGACGATTTACTACCACTAGGTATTTATTTTAAAAAACTTATTGAATATATTCTTGCTAAAATTTATGTGATTTTTTGACAATTTTATGATATATTATTATTTTTATAATCAGATGATGCAGGATTAGAAATGTCAGACACTTCAGATGAAAGTGATTATGAACAAGAAATGGAGGTCTGTAAAAATGAAGAAGTTGTTCATAAAGCTCTTTTATCAGTTGACTCTAAAGAACGCCTTGGAGATTGGGAAAAACATACTCGTGGAATAGGTAGCAAGTTAATGGCACAAATGGGATATGTTACTGGTACAGGTTTAGGAAAAAAATCTGATGGTAGAGTTAATCCTGTTGAAGCCACAGTTTTACCAGCTGGAAAATCACTAGGTTAATTTATTAATAATTGTATATCATACTTTTCATTTCTACAAGTTTTATTAACTTCTTTTTATATAATTTTTAGACCACTGTATGACTTTGAGAGAAAATGCTGGTGGAGATAAAGACTTATTTAGTGTAGAAAGAAAAATGCAAAAGCAGAAGAGAAAATTGGAACAACAAAGGCAAAAAGAGTACTTAAGAGAAAAACAGCGGGAAAAAAACGATGTATTTAATTTTATGAACTCCACCCTTGGAAACAAATGTAAGTCATCCACAATATTAATTACAACATATTTATAATATTTTAAATACTAATTCCTTTCAATTTCATTTTTAGCTTCAGAACCAGAAGCAGGTAGCTCCAAAATGCACAAGGAGTTGAAAAAAGAAACAACAAAAAATTTAAATATAGCAAGTTATCAAATTGGAGAGGATATCTCGAGGCTAGAGAGAGAATCGACGAAACTTCGAAGTCATTTAACGCGGTTTAGTTCGGGTAGTGTTCAATACAACAATATTCTTTCCAAGTATAATGAAACGCAGAAGCAAATTACAAATTTAAAATCTTCTGAGAAAAGAATAGCAGCAGAACAAAATCAACGGAAAATGAAAACGAAATTGAAAGAATTTTAAAAACAGTATTATTATATATGAAATAAAATTTTATTTAAATAAAAAAATTTGTTTTTCTATTTGTATCCCGACAATAAAATATTTTTAAATTTTAATTAACACTAAATAGCTTAAAGTATTAACAAAAATGTTTGTATACAATATGCGGGTGTATCAGATCAGTTAGGTATGTTTACAAATCAATCTAACACGTGTTGTTTAGTCTGACGCGCCATGGCGTCCGCTACTGAGAAGTTCGTAACCTTATTTAATTTACATAAAATTAATCACTAACAATTATCAATTTTTATCAAAATTAAAAAATCTGTTGTTTAATTAATTAATAATGATAAAAATTTTAGGCTGGATAAATGTGAAGTGTGTGCTGCAGTTCAAGCAAAATATACATGTCCTAAGTGTGAGGTTAGAACATGCAGCCTTACATGTGTCAACATTCATAAAAAGGAATTAGAATGTGATGGAATACGCGACAAGACGAAATTTGTGCCTTTAAATTCTTTTACAGATTTAGATTTATTAAGTGGTAAGGATAAGTGAAAAAATGCTAAAATCCTGATACTTTTATAACTTGTCAATCATGTTTTGATTTTGATTATAAATTTCAGATTATCGTTTGTTGGAAGACCTTGGGAGATCTGCAGAAAAATTGCAAAAGGATCCTTCAAAGAAATATACCAGACAGAATAATTCATTACCTGTAGTATGTATTCATGTTTATAATTATTAGAATCAAATTTATTGTCTACTTTACTGATAGCAAATCAAAAATATTTTTGTTTACAGTATCTAATAAAATTGAAAAAAGCTGCTTACAGTAGAGGTGTAAATCTACTGTTTATGCCACATAATTTTAGCAGGCATAAAGAAAATACTACATACTTCAAATACAAAGATAATGAGTTGTTTTGGAAGGTAGAATTTATTTTTCCACAAGCAGAAAATGTAAAATGGTCATTAGAAAGGTATGTTTAAATTAAAAGCAACATTTTTAAATTTATATTTTTATCTCATAATAACATTTAAATATTTTTAGGGTTCCAGAAACAAAAAGGATATCTAATTTATTGGAAGAAATTTTATATTCTAATCCACAAGAAGAATCAAAGACTGAGGAATTATTAACAAAATTACAACTGCTTCAAAATAAATTAAAATTTTACAGATCTTGTGGAATTGCAGGATTGAAAACTTTATTAAAAGCTGAAAAAGTTATGAAATCAAATGCAAGGTATATATTAAAATCTTATTTGATGTTTTTTTTCAACTAATATTAATTTGTTATTATTCTTTATAAGGTTCTATGATTTAGACATGACAGAAACATTAAAAGAAAATTTGGAAAATAAAACAATAATAGAATTTCCTACAGTTTATGTTGTTCTGAAAGATCATGCTGATATGTTTGAAATTATAGAAAGTGGTAGGTACAATATTTTATTTATTTATTTATTTATTTTCAATGGAGTAAATGGGAGTCAAATTAATTTTTAAGTCTATAATTTGTGAATATAAATTCTGCTTTTAATTAAGTCCTTCCACAAAAGTTTGTTAATAATTTAATTCTTTACAGATGATGAAGAAATCCAAAATAAGCAAGTTAAACCTTGGAGAAAAAGAAAAATAGATTCTACTGTTGAAAATGAGCCCTTAAAGAATCAAGAACAAAGTGAAATTAAACCAGATTCTTCATTAAATTATTTTTTTAGTGCAGATATCTCTGATTCTGAAAATGAGTTGGATGATCATTGTGATAAGAATAAAAAAAATCAAGAATTATGTATACCTGACTATAATGATTTAGTGAGAAGGAACAATTAATGCATATAGATAAATACTTGTAATGTTTTTTATGAATTTTTATTGTAAATACATTATTTTTCGTACCTACAAGATCGAACTTTTTATAAATATTTAACATTAATAAGTTTATTATAATACATGCTCTTAACTTTCTCCTCAATGACAATGCAATCACATATTGACCAAAACATGATATGAGATTACAGTCTAAAATTAAATTTAAAAGTAATCACTGCATTTAATAATGTTCAAAATATTTATTTTTGAAATTTTATTTTTAAATATAAATAAATGAGCTAAATATATCGTCATCTGGTAGAAAAATTCGTAAAATAAATTTATCTTTAACAAATTGCATATTAAAAAAATTGGAAAGAATATCTTAAAATCTAGACACAAAAATACAAAACTAGCCCTTTACAAAATAACAAAATTGTGGCAAGTTTCCTTTTCAGCTAAAGAATGAAAAAGTACAAAACAAGTACCGAAAATGCAACTAATCCAACAACTGCTTTGACATACATTGATTTGCTGTTTAGATAAGCTGCATCTTTTCTGTACTTTTGAGATACTGTTAATAAGCCATGTGCTTTTGTGTCCAGTTCTGCAAATAGTAAAATGAAGTTTTATAAGTATTATTAACATTTTAAATAATCTAATTAAAATTGAGATGCAATTTTACCTGAAAGGACTGTTCCTCTATGAAGGACATCATCAATATTTTGTACCATAATTCTTTGAACATCTTGTAACTGGTTATTTAATGCATTCATATTGCGCCTTGATCTTCCATCAGAAAATATATTTTTTGCTTTTTTTAAATATGTATCTGTAATAAAAATGTTTGAAATTAATATAAGTTTTATTCTATGTAAATATAACATAATTTTGAATACTTACCAAATTCAATAAATGTGTAGGGCCTTGTAACTGTGTTGACTTTTTTACCATACTGATTATGGAACTCCTGTGCAATATCTTCTAAATAGCTATATGCTGTACGCTTACTATAATTTTTTTCACATAAGACTAAGTAACAAACATCATTTTCTATAAGGTAACTGTAAAAAGATGAAATTTTTTAAATTTATATTATTTTCCAGCCCAATCATAATTTGATATCAAAGTAACTTACTGGAAAAAGAATGGACCAGTTTCTATGGTGCACCGAGATGGAGACTGAGGACCTAATTTTCTAAACAACATTTTGGCTTGGTTTTGGTATTCTAAAATACTCCTTCCAGTCTGAAAATCAGATAAAAACAAAATTTGAGTCAAATTACTTTTAAAACTTACATGTATTTATACACATCTTAAAAGTATAAAATGATTTGTAGAGATATTATTTTTGTAAATTATGTTAGATTCATTATGCTTTACTAACAACAAACAACTACTTGTATGTTAATATTTATTGTTGATTTAGCCTATTAATTAACATATTTTTAACTGTAAACGGTATTCTCAAAATGTAATTCTACATTCAAAATCAATTTTCAGCAAAGTTCCACTGCTGCAATTATAAATAAACACCTTACAACTTATTCGCGTTTAAAAAAAAATCAATAAACCATGAAAAATCCAACTTTATGACAACTCATGAAGTTTTGCATCATATCGAATGACGTTAATTCCAGCCTCCCAGCAACAAAGCATCCACCCAAGCAGTCCCTCCCAACGAACAATTCTCGAGACATTGACAATGCATATCGAGCAACGCTGTCAATAAAATCAAAATCCTAAAGTCTCGCAATGTCTAACCTGTTCGTCCTCTTGCATGGCAGCTGCCAGGGGCAAGCCATCGCTGACTCGCGCTATTAACGTCAGCAAAATCATCCTGCTTGCTTATTCGGCTTCAAACACTCGATAAATTTCTTCGCCCGACACCGGTAGCGAGCATTAGGGGAAGAAGAAAAACGTCGATCTCGCGGTGCGCCAAGGGGGGGCCCAGCAGCCGCGGCCCTTCCGAAGCTTCTCTTGTTGCCGCGAAATCGAGAGCCGCCGACTCCCGAGAACTGACTGCGCTGCCGCGCGCCGACGACGACACACGTATCTCTCTCTCCTCTCGCGCGGCGGAGAGCAGCGCGCATCTGTCTCGCTCTCGCAAGTGGCCACGCCACTGCAAAGCTACCACGTCAGTAACTTTTCGGGGCCTCTGCCATATGACGTTTCTGCCTCGGAGACTCGCTGATAACCATATTGCTTACGGTTTTTTAATGCTCGAGCTACTTTTTTAACGATTTTTTTTATCGTCCTTGCTTGTTAGCCATATGGGCTTGTGATTCGGTCATTTTTTTCCAATTACAATACTCGAGCGTTGGCTAAACGATAGAAGAGAGTTTGGTCGGTTGGAAAAGGAAGGATCGATGTGTCGGCAATTATAGATTACCCGATAATTCGGTTGCGTAATTGCGTTTTTTAGTTTTTCCTGTCCAGTGCTATTGTATTGTAAACGGCAACAATAACATGACCTTCAATTATTTCTACGGGTCGTTATATTTTCCAAGCTTCCATTTGACGCTATTCAGATAAAAATAAAAATAAATGTTGTTAACGAAATCTTTTACAATTTGGATAAAGGTATTAAAAAGCTATAAATAGCCAACTTTCTCCATCGTATTCATCGATCGGACAGGTAAAAAAATACTCTTCGACTCCGAAACTCCAAAACTGTAGTCTCCTGTTTATATGCGTATCATACGACGCCGTTTTTAAAAAAATGTCAATCTCAGAGACTTAGCCAACGTCATCAGGTCACCACTGCGTACACGCGATAGGTATATAGAAAAAGCAGAAAGGTGCCCTTCCGCAAAGTCTAATCGAATTTACAAGTACTTATGCGGCAGGGTAGGAATAAGCCGCAGGTGTCAGATTGGCTCGCGGGTATTTGCCAACCACCCGCGCAAATAATACTTTCCCAAGTCGACCTTCTTGATTCTCGCTCTCTCTCTCTCTCTTTCACTCCGTTCTCGGAGCAACCGCTTTCGCTGGCGGCGACGGAACGATTAGAAAAGGAAAAGCAAAACCGGCCCCCGGAGCCACGTTCGAGCTTCCCGCAGCTCCGGTTGCGCCCCGTCGCGGCGTTCGGCTGCGAATAACCCGACTCACGGTGCCACGGCATCTGGTCAAGCCGACGAGAGAGAGAGCGGAGAGTGTCGTGTGAGAGGTGTAAGGGGAACGCTAGTTGTTGGCCGCAAGAGTCGGAGCAAGTGTGCGTGAATACCGCGGCGAGTAGGCCCCCCGTGACGTAGGCACACTAGGTACAGAATAAGAGAGAGAGAACAAGCTGCTCTCTCGAGAGCAGCAGCAGTCGCGTTCCCTTTCCCTCCTTCGCAATGTCCGCGCTCTCCCGCAATTTTCCTCGCCGCCGCCGCTGACGTTTCCCCCCCCGTCGCTATATCTCTGCCCGCAGTTGCTGCTGCCCTGTGCGTGTGCGTGATCCGCGATACTTATTGAGGAGCGTCTCTCCCCCGCCGCAGGTGTGCGCCCAGTCACGACTTTCTCGTCCGTCGTTCCCAAGTATACGAGAGCGCGTCCTCTGTCCGAGAGGAAGACGAGAAAGAGAGCGCTGCGCCCGGAAGAAGAGGAGCGATACGAGGCCGTTGACGCCAATAACAGAGGACAACGATAATATGCCCGTGGTGGTGCTGCTACAGCAGCTGGATGTCTAGCCCGCGCGCCCGACGGGTGAGTGCCCCTCTCGACCTCCCCGAGACATCGAGGCTCTCGCAAACAGCGCGAGGAGAGGAGACGCATAGAGAGGCAAGGAGAGAGGAAGAAAGCAGCGTAGCGCCGGGGAAAGGGAAGGCGCACGTCTACGTGTGCGCCAAGTCTGCTGCTGCTGTCGTCGCACCTCTCTCCGTCTCTCTTGCTCTCTCAGCTCTCCGTATGTCCGCTGCGGCCGTCGCGATACAGCCAACCCCGACCCGGAGCCCGTCCCAGCTGGCATGCTATCTCCGAGCTTCCCGGCCTTAGTCCGAGCCTGAAATCGGTACACCGCTGCTCCAGAAGGTGGCCAACCCGATCGCCGCCTCACCCGGTTAACCCAGCATTATATAATTCGCCAAAATCCCCGGGGAAAGGCGTGTAACCTGCTCGCCAGCACGCATCCGCGTCGTTACTGACGTTGCCCCGCTCTATTTTGCTATTTTCTACCCGCCGTCGCCTCCGCGATCAATTTCGCCCGGTTCTACCAAAGCGAAACCTGCCTTGTCATTCGTTCGACTCCGGACGGATTTGTTGTCGACTCCACTTGCGCTGTTGTTATTGTTGTTGTTTATCCGAGACCCTGGGGCTATAGTGCGCTTCTATCTTGCTGCCTGTTCCTCTTTTTTTTACCTTATCGTGTTTGTTTGCAGATTTTCCACTCTGGTTTCTTAGTAGCAGTGCTATTTTTGTACTAGTATGAGTGTAAGTTGATCAATATGTGCTTTTTAAGGGTTCATTGTTGCCTGTGTATACAGTTTGTGCTTTATTATCATGTATTTTTAGAATCCTTATCGAGTGCGACAGACTAGAGCAAGACCTGATGCCAGTCTAACAAATTATGGATTACAAAATCAGAAACCCTGGAATCCTGGTACAGTCCAGAGGCCATCCAACATTGATAATAATGCAGTATTTCAACAACCACCACCACCAATGGCAAATCAGGCAAAAACTGCAACAGATGCTTGGGACTGGAACGTAGATAATGGCAATAATAGCAATAATGGGAATGATTCATGGAATTGGAGTATTGAACAGCCTGAGGCACAGCCACAGCATCATCAACCGCAGTTGCAAGCACAACCACAGCAACAGCTGCAGGCACCACCACCTGTGAATCAGTTTATTCCACCTTATACTAACCAAAAGCAACCAGTTGCACCACCTAGCCAAGACAATTATTATAAAAATTTAAATGGAAATAACAGGACAGCTCCACCTTCGAGTCAGCAACATGTTTCTTCTGGCAGGGAAACACCAAGAACTTTTCCTCCTGCCAGAGAGCCAACACCAAAACAGCCTGATTCTTTTGCACAATACACTAATTATAATCATAACCAACAGTTTCCTATGCCTCCTAGACCTAGTTCAAATACACCTTATACACCTCCTACAGATCAACATCAATGGCCTACAGAACAGCAAAATCAGAACTTGCCATATACAATACCAAATCAAGTGCATAACCAAAAACCACCAACGCATCCAACTCCTCCACCACCAACTGCTCAGGCCAATAATTTTAACTGGAATAGTGCAGAGCAACCAACCGTTCCCATGCATAATTGGCAAAATCATGTTGAAACTCCAGCAGCCAATTACTGGCAAGAACCAACTCCGCCAAAGCAAGAACAGTTTCCAGATAATAAAATCAGTCCTTGGCCACAACTAGTACGTTTATCATAATAATTTTTTTATTCTAACTTTTAAATTCTTAGAATAACAAATAATATTTAAATTAATTATTTCAATGATAATCTTTAAAATTCTATTCACATTTTTACACATTTATCTATCACTTTTTTTACTTGCTTTAAATACAGCTTACTTTCTTTCATCACACACATTATTATTTTTGTTTATAAGTTTGTGGTATTGTTTCTTCATTTATAAACAATTATTGTTTCATTATACACTTAATTTTGTTTTACATTTTTTGCTTTAATCATCAAACATTTTTGACAAGTTTATCATTTTCACACGACAGTATTAAAAATAAATCATTTGACAAATAACAATTCACAACTAACAGAAAATTCATTGTTCTTCTTAAATAGAATCAGCAAGCACCACATCAAGCACAGCAAAGAATCCCTAATGCTTATCAATCCTCGAGTACTAATAACAGCGATCAAGCTAAATTTTATACCCCTCACGAACCGCCGCGAGAAAGCTCATCCGCTACGAATTGGCTTCCACAAAATGCTCTGATCTGCAATCAGTGGCCGAAAAGCAATTCCGAAAATGTCACGAACGTTTTGCCTCGACAGCAATCGCTGCCTACCAACACATGGTCGCAGGAGGAAACGAATTCAACGCCTGGCTGGCAGCAGCCCGGTACCTTGAGCAACATTCCAAATAGCCAGTGGAGACAGCCAAAGCTTCAGCCTGGTGGCTCGTTAGAGGAGTCGGCGCTCTCGGAAAATAATAAGGGGGAATGGCAGCAAATTCATGCACTTCCTTCGCATTTTAACTCCTCCACGACCTCTACAACCTCGGGCTCCTTGGCAAACATGTCGAGCAGTACCGAGCAGCTGGAGGATAGAAAGAGATCTTTGACTCCCACCACCAGTTGCGCCTCGCTCAATGAATTCCAATCACAAGTAATTTTTTGCATTTTTAGACCTGCTTTCTAAATATATGATATGGGTTTATTAATTTTGATCGATTTTTTCAGACGTCAAATACCAACACAGTAAGTGGTGATAATAGTACTGTGGCAGCGGTTGACAGTTTCAATCCGCAAAGTAATGTAGATCTTGACTGGAATAATGATGGCGATTGGAATACTGTTACTGACATATCTAATGGTGTAAGTAATATGAGTCTAAACAGTAAATTTAATCAGCAAGCAGAAAATTCTTCTCGGAAAGATGAGCAGCCAGCTGTTCAAGCTACGAACGAATGGGGTCGCCAACCGATACCGGGATTAAAATCCGATAACATTGAAAACGCGCCGGATAACGTGCCAGTTTTATTACCCGAGCATGTAAGTTACTTGACTTCTTCCTCAACTGCTTAATACTTGATAGAAATCTATTAATTCTTCTTAAATTTTATAAAATGCAGAACAATGTGGATAATCCAGCTCCAGTCCCGCAGGAACAGTTCGATACGCACCAAGCTAGTAGCCTAAAGCCAACAGAAAACGTTTCTCAGGCCAATTACGATCAGTGGTATAAGCAAAACGTTCGTTCACAGCCGGAAAATGAATTTTTTAACAATGATCGTGCCCAATCTGTAAAGCAGTGGCCAACTGAGCAAAATGTCGAAAATTATGAAAACATTCAGCAACCTTCGGAATTTGTAAATCTCGAGGTTGTAGCTCCCGAGTCGCAGGAAAGAGATATTTACGGCTCTCGGGATTCGATTAATAAGGAGACGTTAGACAACGATCAAGTGCTTAGGCAAACGACTGCTCCAAGAGAAACTGCTCTTCGAGACTTCAGACAAGAGATTAATAATGTTGAAGTACCAACTGTTCAGCAAATTCAACAGCCTCTTCAAACTGAGCAGGTTAGTGCAACTGATCATTTTACATAAATCTTTTAACAAACTCATTTGTTTAAACTAAATAATAATATTAAAACTTTTAATTTTTAGGCTCCTGATAATTATGAATTCGCCTCAAATGACCGTAATACCTTCTTGGAAACTGGCGAACTGACAGATCCACACTCACAGGAGCATGAACCCATGCCACCAAGTCAGGATGATGAGAACGACGAGGTGCCAAATGATATACCATTCTCACGCGAAGTTCCCGGGCAGTCGAGCAGCGTCGATCCTCGCCGCAATGATCCTACCGGACAGGAGCAATATGCGCAAGTGCGTTCTACTCTTCCTGATCCTCGTCGAAATGATCCCTCGGGACAGGAGCAGCAAATACAGAACCGCCCAAGCATTCTCGGTCAGTTACTGATTCGATTAGTTCTTCTTACAAGTTCATAAAGAATTCTTTTGTAAATTTAAGTATCTCGTTTATAATATGGATAATAAATAAATGGTTTTTTTTATTCAGCAGATAGGCCGACCGATAGAAGAGATGTGCCGTCAGGTCAAGAGCGATCGGTACCCGTACAGCAGCAATTGCAACAGCCACCAGTACCTACAACACGCAGTAACGAGCTAGAAAGCGTGGAACGGAGAAATGATCCATCAGGTCGTGAACGATCACTACCACCGCCACCACCACCTCAGCAGTCGCGCAACGAGCCTTCGGGCGAAGAACAACGCAGCGTGCTTGCACAGCTACCGGTCAAACAACCAGAGTCCGTAGCTGTTCGTGAGATACCAGGCCGAGGCAACGAACCTGAAGAGCAACCGCAGCAGTCCGACAGTGGCCTCAGGCAGATACCTGGCGGAGCTTCATCCAACGAATCGGTACAGATCCTGCCCGACGACCGAGCAGCAACCACTGCACGAGTTGTTACTGGTTCGCAACAGGCTGCCGTGTCCACGACTCTAAATTCGATGCAAGATGCTCCAAGTGACGGCAGAAGCAAACGAGAGGAAGCTGTGGGTGCATCAGTGACTGAGAATCAAATTGGTCCGCCTACTCGTAGGGATTCCTATGAGGATGGGGACGATGAAGGTTCGGGCAACAGTAGGGAGGATAGCAGAGATCGGCGCAGGGACGCTAGTCCAAAGTCTGCTCGACATCCCCGCTACGATTACAGAAAGTCCACGTAGTAAGTTGGAAATAAAAATTAACAAGCATCTTAAAAAAAAAATCAATGTCGAAAAATTTATTTTTAGTTATGACCGAGAGCGCGACTACGATGACGAAGATTACTACGACCGTCGACGAGGCCCTGATTATGATAGATCCTACAACTATCACGAAGATCTCGATCGGCGAGACGGACCCTATCGAGACGATGAACGTCGTCATGCCAGCCGAGACGATCTCGACCGTGATCGAGAACGAGATCGGCATGGCCGCGAAAATCTAGACCGTAGGTCTAGAATGGAAGATGAAATCGATGACAGGGACGGACGCAGGAGAATCGATGAGCGTAGGCGCGACAGATCGGCCGATCCCAGACGTGTAGACCGGGACGGTAGAGAGTACGATCCGCGATATTCGCGGGACCGTGACTATCTCGAGCGCGATCGGCGACGCGATGATAGAAGATCCCGCAGATATCCGGAGTACGATCCGCGAGATCCGCGTGGTCCCCGCGATCCGCGCGACCCACGCGATCTTCGTGATAGTTACAGGGGTAGCTATTATGATGATTCATATGCAAGAAGGTAAGAATCAATAACTTATATACTTATTAAGATGTCCTTAAATTTTTATTAACAAATATAAGTTGTTTACGGGGAGATATTGGTGTGACATGAAAAATTTGTAGTTCTAGGCCATCTAGTAGATCATCTTATAATGACAGAGAAAGGGACTACTTTATGCGCTCGAGGGATCCTTATTCTTCTTATAATTACAACAGTAAGTGACATAAAATTGAATAAAAATTTGTTGAATGATATGTTTACAAAGACGTGATATTAATTTATTAACTATTCAGATTATCCTGGGTACGACCGTGGCTCAAATTACAACAGTAATTATTATGCATATCTTGAAAATTTAAGAAGAACCGACCCTACAGCCTATGCTGAGTGGTATCACAAATATTACCAAAATCAGCAACAAATTGCTAGAGGTGTTACTACAAGCTACCCAGAGGACAGGGCCAGCGTTCATTCCGGACGTAGTTCATGCGACGACAGGTAATAATAATTCCACCAAATAAATTTGGAGAAATTTTCAAAATTACAATCTATAATATAAATTTTCTTTTCTTTTCTTATTTCAATCGCTATTTCTAATGACACTTGACATACATTATGTGTTAATTGTTTACTAACTGTGCACTTTTGCTTACTTAATTTGCATGCCAGAGTGTTGTTTACGAATGCAAACATTTACTTCCGTTCGCCAAATAAAGCATTATACGTTCCATGCATTGGTTATCCTGGATGGGCCAAAAGTCCTTTAAGGAGGCGAAATATCTCGTCCCGACATTTAAATAGGTGATTCTAGGTTGAGCCATAGAACGCTAGAAAAATGCTTTATCCTATTACTATTTTTCACTTTAACTCTCTTTGTGGAAGAGTTTGTACAATTTCATTGTTATAAATTAGTTAGAAACTAAAAAATAAATTTATTTACAGAAATTCTAGCGATAAGCGAAATCTAACAGATGCGTCTTTACTTGAGGACCAAACAATTGCATCTTTAAGAATGACTCCAGTTAAATTTCCTATGGCTCACATAAAAGGTAAAATTTTATCAAAATTTTAACTAGTCTTTAATTTATTAATTTTGTTAATATTTTTTTAAATCAGGGGTGTTTTCTATTGGCTCGCTATTACAAATTCATGCAAGTTACCCTGCTGATGGGGAAAGAGCTAAAGTGGATATTTTAAAATTGGAAAACTTTTTACCGCACGATGCAACACTACGTGAGCTTCGATGTTATCCTGGACCATTAATAAAGTAAGAAAATAATATAATAAACAATAAATTTTTGTAAATAAACAAGTTAATTTTATATTCTTTGTGCATTACAGGGGAGTGACGCATAAAAAGACGATTATCGAATATTGCGAAAATAAAATAAAGAAAGCTGCCACAAATGACGACATTTTCGAAGTTTCATCATATGTTTTATTGTATGAACTGATGATCATGCTGATTCAACAAAATGGGGTACATTAAATTTTTGCATTCATAATAACTGTTACAGCGTACGTTAATTAAAATTATGTGTAACGTTTTAGAATGTTGTTGGGGTGGACATTGCTTCTTTGTTATTAAGAAATAAGGAAGCGTATCCATACGAAATAAACAAGCAAACTAGGGGAAATACTCGCAGAGAGTCCACAATATCCCAACGATCTGGAGCTTCTGGCGGTGATAAAAGCAGCGTTGATACTGCTCAAACAAATGAGAAGGAAGAAAATATCAAACCACGCAAAACTGTAGAGGAGTTAACCGACGAATTCCGAAAAACATTACTTTATGGTTTGGTCCAGGAAGCTCTAGGTAAGTGAAAATAATAATATAATTCATATAAAATTTAATAATAATAAGTTTACGGATTTACTTAATAATGTATTCTTTTTTAGAATTTGCAATGGTAGAGGGTCTTTGGGGCCATGCTCTATTCTTAGCAAGCAAGTTGGATAAACGTACTCATGCATCAGTGATGACCCGCTTTGCCAACAGTTTGTCACCTCAAGATCCATTGCAGACTCTTTATCAACTTCATTCCGGTCGTGTACCAGCAAGCGTAACTGTAAGTTGACCCGATAATAAATCCTAATTAACTTATAAAATTATAAAATTGTGAATTTTTAAAAATATTTGTATTTTTCTAGTGTGTTTCTGATCCAAGATGGGACGATTGGAGGCCACATTTAGCGATGATTATTTCAAATACATCATCGAATCCCGACATCAACCGTCGTTCAATTTCCAATTTAGGCGATACGCTTGCTGCTCGAGGAGATATTTACGCCGCACATTTTTGCTATATATTATCTCAGATCGAATTTGGAGCATACGGCTCCAACAACGTTAAGATTGTCCTCATTGGTGCCAACCATCACAAGCCTTACTCGGAGTTTATTAATACAGAAGCGGTAATGCTCACAGAGATCTACGAATATGCGCGCAAACTTAGCGAGCCCTTCACTCTCGTCGAGCTGCAAACCTTCAAATTCAACATGGCTGTAAAAATGGCAGATTATGGTCTAATTGAAAAAGCCTTACTGTACATTGAACAGGTAGCAACAAATATCGCCAATGAGCCCGAAAAGTATAAGCAGTCGTTCATAAACGACGTTTACATCCTTGGTGATCGACTCAAGTATCACGATCCCGTTTGCAAAGACTCAGACGAGGATGTCGCTAACTTACCGTGGTTGAACAACCTTGCCGAGATAGTGGGCAAGTGCGAAAAAGGTGAGATTGTTCAAGAAAACAACCTCTATGCGCCAAACTCACTTGCGCCTGAATCCATCGTAGAATCAACCGAAAGTCAGCAGCAGCACAAGTGGAACGCGCTTCAGAACGATTATGGCGTTGTAGACAATAACATGCCTTCGATGATTGGAGTCGCGCCTGGAGATTCGCACATAGCTTGGCAGTCTAAGCCAGGAGGAGTAAACGTTCAAGAGTCTTACGTCGGCCTTGCTCCTGACACTCAGTACAACGATGAAACAGTCAACGAATCACAACAGTATCAGTCATATCAACAAGATTACTGGGCAAACCAGCAGCAACAGCAGCAACACGCCTATAATCAACAAGAGTACACGTCCAGAGATTATGCGGGCATGCAGTACTCGAACAATCAGCAGCAGGAGACGGAAAACTCGGAGATTCAGAACAACTGGGCTTATGAGGTACGTAACTAAGTTTTCGCATCTGCTTTTTTTTTTATTTAATATGCATCGCTATCTAGTGTGATTTGCTCTTAATTACTAATCTAAAGTAACGTGAACATTGGCTATTGATAATTTAAATAAAGTTATGTTACAAAGTTGTTTTTAAAAGTCTTTCAAAAACTTGCTTCATTAAATTTGAAATAATTTATTTGAAATAATTTATTTTAATGTTGGCATTAGCAAGTTATTTGGAAACTTTTAGTTGTTAGTTGAACTACTAACAAGGAGGTGGTCTGGCTTGTTGGTTTTGGATTTTAAATTATTTAAGGACAACATTTCCTAAACAAACAATAATTTTATCCTTTATTCGAAAAAGGAATATTGTCCGAATAAAAAAAAAAACAATAAACTACCGTGCGTAAATTAAATCGTCACATACACAAGTACACTCCGATACGGTTTGATCTGCGAATAAAAAACAAAGCGATGAGTAAATTCAACAAATCGAATGCAAGACAATACGATGCCAAAAGCACAAGCTGGACTCTGTAGCAATTTGTTGGAAAAAAAAATAAAAAGTAAAAGGCCTCCTTGCGCGATCGCGGCCCAGTCTAGCTCGTAAAAGTCAAGCCACTAATGACACATATATCGCCTCTGTTCTCTTTAACGCTTGCTCTGCACGCGCCGCGGCCCGCAAACGGAGCAGTCGGAAAAGCCGGATGAGCGGCCAGCAGAGAAGTCGAGCACAGCCGAAGTAAGTAATAGTCCCGCACGCCACCTAACCATAACCACGACCCCCACGTCGCGGCTCGGCCACCTCGTTATCGCCGAGGATCGGCCGAGCCTGTCGCGCGACTACTCGCACTCGCTGCTGCGCCAGCGGCGCCGACCACAAAAGCCAGCAGAGACGGCCCAGCCAGGCGCGACCAGCCTCCAGCCGGCCCAGCAGCAACAGCCACGGCCGCTGTTGCTCAGCACCGAGGAACTTTCCGTCTCAGCGCTACCATCCCAGCAGCAGCAGCGGCCCAAGTACCCGCGAGTCGGCGCGACCTACCCCAGGGTCGTACCGAATCCCCGGGGTAGCCGCGTAGTGCGCGACGAGCCTCTGACGCCGAAGAGACCTCCGGGCCCACCGCCCAGCTCTCGGCCCCCGGTTTTTCTCAGATGCCCGGCCAAGCGCCGCGAGACTCTCTCCGAGACTGATTGCTCCAAGGACGAGGAGCAGGATGAGAAGGAGCAGCAGGAGCAAGTGGACGAAGAAGGGAACAAGAAGCAGGAGCAACCGACCGACCTGGACATTCAGTTCCAAGAGATGAAACTCGAGAGTCTCAGCTCCCCCACGACTCGGCTGGAAGACAAAGCCGGCACTCCTGGCGGCGGCAAGTCCAATCCTCGTGGCCAGTCGCTCCTGCAGTACTGCAACTTCGAGGAGAAGAAAGTCGTGAAGGTGGCACCGCACATAAGGCGCAAGGACGTGATCTGCGACACCGTAGATGCCTGGAGTCGACAGCAATCCGAGCCAAACGCGAGCCAGCAGCAGCAGCTGTTCGAGGCCGGTCGGAAGAGGTACCGGCCCCTCGTCTTTGGCGGCACGTACCCCATCGATGCTCCGTTCAGCAGCTCCGAAGCCACTGCCGTGCTGCCAGCTCAGGAGGACGCGCTTCTGCCCAGACAACCGCCCAAGACCTTTGATATCGACGAGCCGACGAGTTTGGAGTGAACGGCCTGTTTGTTTTTTAAAAGGATCGGTTGAACTCGATTGTCACTATGTGTTGTCTCATGTTTAAGTGTGTTTGTGCAGGAGCGATTCCAGTGCGACTTGCACCAAACGACCAATTTCGTTCTTTGTTTCCGAGTGTTCTAATCATGTTTTCGAATCTCTATTACACGTGGTCTTCGTGATCTTCAGACTTTGGCAAGTCGACGACGCGTCGTTTCATGCGTTACTCGTGATTTCTACATTGGCGCGCATGCACTCTCGACGAAGGATTCATATCGCATTACTACGTTGTACCAAACAATATTTTATCTACTACACAGCCGAATTGATGTATGTGTAACTAACGATGTCAAATGTCTATGATGAAATTATAAGAAAAAAAATAATGAAAATGATACAGAATAAAGCATATGTATATATTACCGAAAAAGACCGAGTTTTACTTTTGCTCGATAATTCCGACAACAACAAAAAATACAAGCGCATCAATAAATACTCCAGTACACACATTCGTAAACCCCCCCCCCCCTGGTTAACCGTTAATTTTTCTATATAAGTTCATAACCAAAAGCTTAAAGCATGCAAAGTGTCTCCTTGATTACTGCGCCTGCTTAAGCTAGCTACGACCCCCCATAGTCGAACTGCTCGTCCCAGTCTCGACTTCGGCCAGCAATCAAGGACGGACTTTGCCGGAGCAAATTTGCGATGATCAATCTTTCCCTTTCACTTGTAGCAACAGCAGCAACAGCCCTTAACGTCCCAGCCGAGCATCTCAATGGGCCCGAGTACCGGCAAGCAGTACGACCCTTTGGAGGAGCTAGAGTCCCTGGAGCCATCCAAGCCCGGCGCCGGCAAACCCTCTGCACCAGCTGCCAGTAACGAGTCGAAAAAGAGCCAGGATAAGTCGATGGAGAAGAAGCAGGCCGCTGCTGGAGGATCCTGGTTTGGAGGACTATTCAGCAAGCTCGCGCTCAAGCCTAAGAACCAGATGATACTGCCCGACGACAGTAATCCATCGGTGAGTTTTCTTTCCTCTTCTCTCGGTATTTCTTTAATTTCGGCTCATGGAAAAATTATATGCTATGTTTGGTGGCAGTACCGGTAACGTTGCGTATAATTTTTTCTTCGAGTCAGTTCACGACAAACACTTTGGAACGTTTTACGTTTCTTTTTTTTGTAATTAAGGCTCCGCGTGGATTCTATTGGTAGTGTTGATTGTAAAAATAAAGTGGAGACAGGCCAGTACGTTAACGTCATGCACTACACCAAAGTTTTTATTAACCAGCTAACGAAATTTTTTGAGTTTACGCACTAACACCGTCGAAACTCCTAATGAAAGGAGCTCAAGTAAACAACATTGTTATTCTGAAGTGCACAATAAAATTTTGATATTTCAAACGAGGTTTTGTACTACCGTTGTAAAATTCAAATATCTTGCTTTGTAATGATCAATAACCCTTATTTATTGTTCATCCAGATCGTGTGGGATCCGGTGCTGAAGAAGTGGACGAACAAAGAAGAGGATGATGATGGTGGCTCGGCCCCTCTGCCCCCACCGCCGAAGATGTCGGAGGTGCCTGGCTTCAAGACAGCCCCGACCAGCCCAAGCGTACCGAGCATCCCGAGTGCTCCCTTGAGTTCCACTGTTCCTCAGCAAAAGCTGCAGGCTGACGAGACCCTGAACGCCTCAAAGCTGATCACCGGCGGTGGCGGTAACATGTATAAAATGGCGCGAGGCCGCAGCATACGCGCCAACTACGTGGACGTAATGAACCCCGGGGGCACAAAGCCGGCCACTACAGCAACTCCCGCGCCTGCTCTTCCCGTGGTGCCAACGCCGGCTAGTTCACCAGCCATGCCTATGGCAGCCTCTTCGCCGCAACTTTTCATTCCTGCACCAGGTTAGTCGAGCTTTTAGTTTTGAATTTTAAGAGAGCTTAATTTAGGAGTTATCAAGATATTTGGTACAACGAAAATTGAAAAGTGATTTTTTTTGTGTGGTAATTCGAAAGCTTTTTCATAGTTTATTTTTGCACTTGAGACTTGAGATAAACGGTATTGAAGAAGTAATTTTTTTTCTTTGTTTAGTTAATGATCCGAATGCACCTGTAGACTTTTTAACCCCAACGGTAACAGCTGCCCCGCAATCACACGAAAATCCTCAAGCGGTAAGTTCAGAAAAGAAACATCCTCACCATCAATTACGATAATCCAAA
This sequence comes from Anagyrus pseudococci, assembly GCA_030522585.1. Lineage (NCBI taxonomy): Eukaryota > Metazoa > Arthropoda > Insecta > Hymenoptera > Encyrtidae > Anagyrus > Anagyrus pseudococci. The sequence continues at coordinate 38,458 of JAPYYQ010000824.1, forward strand.
TTTTCCACAATTACATTACACCATGGCCACAGTTTAGACTGTTTCGTCTTTTTCACCTTTGAAAATTACATGATTTTCACGTCTTATATATTCCTTTTATTTTTAACGCCCGTTTTAAAAAAAATTTATATTGATGACAGATTTTATTTTTTGACTATTTGTTTAAGTGTGAATGTGAAATGTAGAAGACAAAATTATTTTTTTTAAAGAGTATATATTTTTTAAGATTTAAATATATTTTAGTTTGAAATGTTTTTGATGTTTATATTGTTGTGTCAGAATTTTTAAAATTATGCAATTTTGTCTACTATTTCTTAACTTTCCCTGAGTTTTATGATTTTCATACATGCATTATTCATGTACATTCCTTCAGTCTTTTTTTGTTATCATTGAAATTTGACAAGTAGAAATTAAATTATATTTTCTGTTTGTGATGCTTATATTAGATCAAGTTTTGTACTGTTTGATTTTATATTGCATGAGTGATTGTCATTCCATTAAAATATACACTGAATGATTAATAGGTGAGTTGTAATTCAAAATTAGAAATTTTTAAGAAAAAATTTTTTTGACGAGAATTAGTATTTGAAAAATTTTATTGTGTCATATGTATAAATTTAAGAATCGATGTATTGTTAGTTAGATAATAGTAATTATAATTAGAAACTAAACTTGTACAATAAAATTAACTGTTTATTAATCATTGTAAAAATTAATAATGAAAAAACATATGATATCTTCAATAAGAGTTTCTAATTTTCATTAAAAATGTAATCCACCTTTCTTTTCATGTCTTCTTATTGCAAGCAGTTGGGGAAGCAGAATGACCTAGCCAAATAACAATTATTACCAATAGTAAGAAAAAAATACATCTTAATATATAAACATTTGTTTTCTGTGCCTTAGTTACCTCCATGGGTTAATAGTGGAAAAAATATTGAATAATATTTTTATTTACTGTTTTTATGTTATTATGAGAAATAAGAGTTTTCACGAATAAAGAGTACTAATTAAAAAAAATACAAATAAATAAAAGTATTCCACTAGTAATCTCAAGTCCGGAGGTTTTTAAAAACTATTGTTATAAGATGCTTATTTTCTTGTTTTTGCACGTTTTTGGCACTGTACTTTTCTTTTGTTTCTGCATTATAATGTAAACATAACTGATCGTTATTTGTGCTAGCTTTGTGCTTTTATACGCATTTATTATTTACATGAACTATTCGTAAAATGTCAATTAATGTTATCTCCTTGAAACGATTCCTGTATTCTTAGCCAGCGATGTTTCTTCTGCATAAATGTTGATTGCTTTATTTAATAAAACGTTACCTATCAGCGATAATAAATTTGTTATAAAATAAACATCTCGAAGCAAGCCGTAAATTAAAGGGTCATTAGCAGATGGAGCATCAGCGTTCTCAAATCCGTTTTGTTAATAGTGGGAGTGTGGTTTTGCGAGAATGTTTTTTACCCCGTATTGTCTTAACACTCTAGCGTGTCTGTCTTTCTAACTATTTTAGCATGATTTCTTTTACGTAGTTGTGACTTTACAAATTCCAAAAAAAACTGAGAAAACTCTCAACCAAGCAATACTTAACCCATGACTTCCTTAAAAATTTGTAAAAAGAAACAAGAAATTAACGTTCTTACAACTTAATACTCTCGACTGACCTTAAAACCAATTTTCCGTCAATACGAGCAATTAATAAAGAGCACACGTTATCCAATGATTGTAATCAAACAAAATATAACTTATTAGAGTAAGATTTTGAAAAAAATGAATTATGACGCCAAACAATCATAACTCAGAGCCAGTGAGAATATTATTTGTGTCTTTTTTTTTAACCATGTAAAATCGAACAGCTTTCACGCTGGAGTTCGACCAGCTCGCTATCTCGAGAAGTACAGAGCTACACAATGAGGGATCCGCGACTTCTCCAGCGGGACAAGGTAAAAGCACTGTATTCTAATCCACCCGACCCACCCACGAACGATTCTTTTAACACGATTTATGGTTGCTCTTGTGCTCGCGTTATTGTACGCACTATTTTTTATTTTATCTATAGCAATGCCACTGTTTTTCAATGCAATTCTTTCTTTAAAGGTCATTTTTCAAAGCGGATTGGCAATTGTAAGAATTTTTACCTGTGCTTACGGATAATCAAGAATTAATTTATTGTCTACGAATGAGTGTCTGCTTATACGATCTTATGATCTAGCTAACTTCATTTGCATTTTTATCATCAATGCGACTATCGTTAAAAAAAAAAACTGGGGAAAGCTTGGTGCGATTTGTATTTTCTCAAAATTTCATGTACTTCACTTATACTTTCTTTTTTCAAGTAGATTCTTCATAGCATACTTTTACGTCCTTCTGCTTGTCATTAGCATTTTTATAAAGTAATTTTTTTTTTGTAAGCTCTATCAATCAATTCTTATTCAAATCGAGGAATAATCACTTCAGCATTCCATGTAATGTTATACTTTAAATGAAATTATGTATAAAAATACAATAATGATTATTTTTATTTACGATATATTTTTCTTAACTCTTCTTATTCAACATTAATGATTATAAATTGTATTTTTATACACAAGTAGAAATATCAATTACACTCTATTGCTACTACATAACTTGTTTAATTTAATTAGCCTATAGTGCACAGTAAAAATTTATTTTAAAAATATGTATGCTTGTATACTGAATATCTGTTTTGTTCGTCTGTACAAGGAAAACAAATTGTCAAAATAACTTCCGAATTTAAAAAATTGAAAAATTACTGAATAAAACAAATCTTTAACATCGTTAATCATACGAAAGAAAGCTCTAGACAAATTTCGGCATCATTATATAAATGCCACGGATGGTTCCAAGGGTAAAAGGTACACCTTAACGAAGTATTAATCAAATAAAACCTTGTGGATTATATAAGCTAGGTCATATCAGCCAAAGATTGTTTTCCTTGTACACACGTACGGCTGTGGATATCACTCTATCTATTTCTCTGTTTATTGCGAGAAGCATAGTCGTCGAGCCTAAGGTAATCTTTCGCCCCCGTGTCTAGGGACCAATGATGTACAACCCCGTGGACTTGAGGGATCGCTCAGTGAAGAATCAGGGCCGTAACAGGTACCCGCCCCGGTAAGCGCGTCCAGCAGCATCGTTGAGCGGCACAACTCAAGAGACGCAAACACTGCCGGCCGGGAGCGCGACCGACAAGGAGCCGTTTGCCCTCTTTTAAATGCTACGCAGGAGCAAGGCTCGTGCGTCGGGGCTGTACGCTATAAATATTGCCACGCCGACCGACGGATAGGCGTGTGAGACTGTAGATAGAAGGCGAAGGTGAAAGGGGGTATGAGGGTAGGAAGGAAATTGGCGGTTAGCGCGTTGGCGAATAACTGGGATGCATCGACTTTTTGCCGAGTTTATTTTTAATAAGCGTGCATGTGTAGATATAAATATGAATAGACATATATACGTATATATTTTTTTGTTGGATTGTTCTTTCTTTTATTTCTTCTGTTGCCGGGAGGAAAAAGAAGAGCGTATAGCGAGGAAGGTAAAAAGGTAATGTCCTTACCTCGGTATACGCTAGTGAAACACTAAACACACACATACACATGCAATTAAATCGTGTGCGTTTATTATATATAGATTTATAATTATAGATTAGCTTTGAATAATTTTTCGTGTCCTGCATTTTTGTTCTGCTTTTTTTATGGCGACTTGTAACAAGTCGCTCGTGCAATTCCGGGCTGTTTGTCTATTGTATCGTTCGCAATATTTTAATTCAACTCAAAAAAGAAAAAAACAAGCATATATCTGTCTTCTTTATTTTCTCTATAAATCGTGTCTTATGATCGTTCATTCCTGTTGACCAGAGAGTACAACTATATATTTTTTGTCGTCTTATTTAACGCGCTAGGGCCAAAGCTGGTCGCGTTTATAAAAAAAACACAGCTACATATACACAACTTACACGGGTACATAATTATTGATATAGAGATACATATATAAATATGTCGGGATGAAAGGCGCTAGTCGACGGCGACGCCGGCGTCGGTGTTTGCACGTCGCGACGATCGTTTAGGTAGATTCATGGATAATCCAAGCCGAGGTGTACCAATAGGCGCGCGGGCGACGATCGCAGCGGCGTTCTTTCTTTTTTTTTCATTTGAAAAAAAAGACTCGTTGTGTTTGTACATTGGTGCCCCAACGCGCCCGAACGCGTGCTCTTGTATGAAAGTCTGATTTTTTATGTAGTTACGATGATATGCTGGTGTACGAAGAATAACGATTTTTCAGAGTTATCGATTCGATATTCACAATTCTAGGCATGTAACGAGTAAGAATTAATAAGACACTGGCCGGACGTCGACAGCACGGTTTCGCCAACTTGTGTGTTGTGTAGCAAGTCAATCGAACCTTTGGCAGGCCGAGCAGCGTTGATAAGCCAGTCGCGACAATTGGTTCCTTCATAGAAGCTTCGTTTAGTAGAGAACGAGTCCTGATAAGGCTGACTTTTCGCACTCGTGTAGACCGCAATAAATCACGGATTACTAGTGTAATTGAAAGACTTTATTGTAAACACATGTACGTACGCGTAAGGCTGTTGAATTTTCTTTATTCGTTTCTTTTTTTTTTTTTTAGATGAACTTGTTTGTATGTTTTGATGGTAGACGAAACTTTGATTTTATTAGGACTCGTCCTCTCGCGGAATTTTTTATACGAGGGAGAGTAAGACTAGAGAGTCATGTAGTACATTTCGTAAAACAATTGTCTTTTTTATACTTAACATGGATAATATTTGAATTTTGTGTACACCACTACGAAAAAAAACATTCAATAGGCATAAAGAATCAAAAATATTGCACTTGACATTTGTAAGAGGCTTAAAGGCCTTAGTATAGTAGCTTTGTAACTTTGTATGTCGTTGTACCGATTGCTCTGACAAATAACGTTCGAAACTATCATGGTTAATTATATTGGCAAGCACGTTGTTTCATGCGTACAAGTTTAATCCGGAATCGTTCGAGAAGTACGTTTTATTTTATGCAGTAAAGCGTGTTTTTCGGACGGGATTTTGGAATGTTTTTAATGCAATTTAAGATGGTGATTGAAAAACAGCGCAATTTCATCGACTTCATATATATTATTTTTAGCGTTAGGAAATTAAATTAGTTTAAATGATTTTTGCAAAGAAAAAAAATGTTATTTCCATTTATTATTTTCGATATAGTTGTATAATTTATGTAGTTATTAAATGTTTTCTTTCCTTTCTTAATATTATATGTGGATGTGAAACTATCGGCGAAAAGCTTAGTTTGTGGGAATCGAGAAAAAAATTATATGTATATTAGTATGGTACAGAATATGAAGAGTGGAATTATTATTCGTAATGTTCAGAGTTTTGGTTGAATAAATTTTTATTTTATTATATCCGCTTTATACAAATCGCTTGAGAATATTGTAAATAAGTAGATAGATTTTTTGCAATTTACCTTATCAGAATTCAAATGATCCAACCACATAATTAGTAACATCATAAGATTATGTTGTTATTGAATTTTCAATAGAACATTTTGATAAATATTCAATTAATACAATATAAATGCGAGAGAAGACTTTTAAATCGTGACACTTATTGCAAGATTAATAGAGTAAATGTATTGAAATATTTTGTTGGCACATACACACATTGTTTTTTGTCTGGTTTAATCGTTTTTAGAACTGTAAATAGGTGATGCGTACGTTTTTAAAACAAATTATGTGTCGTTCAAAAGAGTAAATTATGAATATTTAATTTCAGTCCTCAAAGCCAATAATAAATATTGTAATATTGCTATTGAAATTAAAAAAGGAAAAAAGGTTAAGAAAACTTTTCAAATTTGTTACTAGACAAGCATAATATTATCCAAAGGCGTCATTTACTCTCGTATCAACTAAAATCACTAAAACATGAATGTAAACTGACCGTGACAGGCTAAACGGTTAGACGTCGAAGTGCAAACAATAGCGGAGAAAGATTTAGACGTGAAAGAGGTGGGAGTGGATAGTATAAAGGAGAAGTGATATTCGATCGATGCACACGAGCTCCGTCCAGAAGCTCGGTCCGTGATAAACGTGTAGAAAGAATACGATAAAAGAGTTGTGCAAGAATCGGTGCGAGGACTATGTGAGAAATGAATATTCTATGGTGTTGTGTAGCGTTAAAGTTGAACTGTGAAGTATTATTATTGAGCTGTATGTTATGTATAGGATTGGTTTTATATAAGCGATGTAATTCGGCTTGAAATGTATTATACAGGATGTTACGAATACACTTGGCTCACGGCGAGCTTCGGGGTAGCCAGTACCCAAGAGAATGAGAGCCGCGATCGGTTATTATAATTATCTGTATGATTCCTAAATAAAAGCTAAACTCTAAAATAAATTGGATTTTTATTTCTTATTCAATCGTTTATTAGCATTTAAAAAAAATTTATTATCTAGTTATAACAAATTTAAAAATGAACTTTTAAATTTGTTATAACTAAATTTTGTGGAATATTGAGCAATAATAATTTATTACTTAAACAAATCACAGCAGATTTATTAAAAAACTTGTTCACACCAATACATGTACTTTAGCTAGATCTTCGTATTAATTTTTTTTCTGCATTAAAGAGAAGGCGAATATTTTCAAATCGATGTAGCAGCAGCTAGTCCTCCTGCAGCTACCGCGTATACGTAGCTCTGCTCATGCGAGGACAACACTAGAGGAAACGGGGTGTGCGTAAAAAGTAAGGTAAAAGTACCGAATTTGGTCCGTTTTTCGTTAGTCTAGCGGCCGACTATACAATCCGTAGCCAAAAAAGGTCCCCGCGAGAACCCAAGTTTATTTGATGTATTTTTCGATGCTGAATCCGAATTTCGAGGGTTTACGGTCGAAAAAGTTGTAAAATTAATTATTAACAAATTAATTGTTAAAAACGGCATATCTCGCGAACAACACATAGAAGGATGTTGATTTTTTTAAACATTCATTTTTGAATTTGGAAACGTTTTTCCATTTACTATTTCCAAAAAAAATTGTAATTTTAAAGTTATGAACGATAAACGCTATTTAACGCGGTTTCTCGTATATGCCGCGCGCAGCGCATACTTATAGCCGAAGCGCAGAAGCCGCGTCAAATAACGTTTATCGCTCATAACTTTAAAACTACAAGTTTTTCTTGGAAAAAGTGAATAGAAAAAGTTTCCAAATTCAAAAATGAATGTTTTAAAAAAATCAACATCCTCCTATGTGTTGTTCGCGAGATATGCTGTTTTCAACAATTAATTTGTTAATAACTAATTTTTGACAACTTTTTCAATCGAGAACCCTCGAAATTCAGATTCAGCATCGAAAAATACATCAAATAAACTTGCGTTTTGTAAAATTTACTCATAACTTCAGTTGACGCAAGCTGTTCCATAGCTGGGGGTTGTCGAGCGGAGCGAGCAGGGGGGTACCCCCCTAGTTGTATTAATTTAAATAATTTTTGGAACCATCTTTAGCCATATGCCTTTTAATAAAAATGTCCCAAAGAATTTGATGCACTTGGCCGTCGTCTTTGATACAGTCGGTAGCTTCGTCAATGCAAATATTTTAAAAAACAGCCGTCTGTGTGCTACGCGTACTTTTTTAAAGGCTTCGATAACATTCACGCAAATATCACGAACTTTTATTGCTCATACCCGAATGCTATTAAGAAATCCCCCCCCCTCATTAATTTTATATTTGTAATCGATTTTAAAATTTTTTTAGATTTTCTAAATACTACGTTATTAACTATTAACATTGCAACGTATTGTAATTCTGCTTTTATTTGTAGCTTCTATTGTTGTTAAGGGCAATTGAAAATCAGATTCATCTAAAGGGTTTTCTTTGTTTGCTTATTTTAAGTGTTTAATGCTTGCGACATGCTCTTTTAACCCCCGCCCCCCGATTTAACAACATGAATTAAGAATTCGTTTACATTTTAAATTTAGTAGTAAATTTTTTTTTATTTTAGTCAATTAATTTAAAAACATTCCTGATAGATCAATAATGGCTTTATTAATCCCAGTAAAAGAGGGAGAGAAACAGTTTTTTATTTTAAAAAAATAAGTCATTATTCCAACAAAGGAATGACAACATTGTTTATCTCTCTCTTTTGCATGGATTAATTTCGAGGCATTCCTGACCAATTGGAAATAATAATATATTATGTTACAAGAGGCTGAAGCACATTGTTATTCCTGCGCATGAAGCTTACTACCTAAGCGTAGCGAGAAAGATTTAAATATGTAAAATAAAACAATAATTAGAATTTTATGTAATTTAAAAATAATAATTATGGATTACTTATTTTCATCATTCCAACCTCAAAATGGCATCTTTTTACCAGATTTTGAGGTTGAAATGATGAAAAATAGTATACTGGCCTGTTACGGGAGGTGTCTTTGCACCTTCCGCACCAAGGCAGTAATCTACCTTTCTACCTTTGTTACAAAATCAAAAAACTTGATTCTTTAACAAAATCAACTTTATCATAAACAATACGCCTTATTCGGCATCAATATTGATACAATAATTTTTATCTTTTAATTTTTTGATTCCACAAATTTATAAAACATTTAAAGAAAGCCCTGAGTTTTTATTGCTTCTTTTTCTTCGTCGTTTTGGCTGATTTTGAAAAGAATATTTTCATTTGCAATTTCGTAATGTAATAAGCAATTGTTACCACCAAAATGATGCAAAATAAAATAAAACTGTATACGTCAATTAGTGTTAGTTGCCACCAATACATGTCAAGAGCAGGAGATTTAAGCGCATCACCTCCGTTTCTTATAACGTATTCAACCCAAAATGTAGCCGTATCAATTGCACTCATTGGTCTGTCTCTAAACAATTGAGACTGGATCTTGGCATTTTTTCTGAAACACAAAATACAAAAATTGTATTTCTAATCTGACCAAATGACATAAATGCAAGAAATAATACGTTACCTATATACAGGATTAGTTAATATTTCATTCAAGGCCTCATCTAAAGCTGCCGACGTTAGATTGTTAAAATCAATTTTTACGGCTATTCTTTTGTTTACGAACGTTTGAATGTTTCTCGACTGGTCAGAAAATATTGGGACACCAATTAATGGTACTCCGAAGTACAATGCTTCTTGACAACCCATAAGTCCACCATGCGTAATAAAGACTCGTACATTTTTATGATCTATTTTAATAATTTTAAAGTTTTCAGTTTATTTATTTGAGATAGAATTGAATGCGTTTCATACTTAGGACAGCTTGTTGCGGCATCCAAGGTAGCGTCATAACATTCTTTGGTAAACCAGCTGGTAATTTTTGTTTGTTGACTATTTTCATTAAAACCTTCATTGGGGTGATTTTTGAAAAGGACTTGTAAATTTCTAATATTACGTTTGTGGGCAAACTTTCGATTAATACCATTGATCCAAAGGTGAAATATACAACGCCATCCGAAGCTTCGTCTAACCATTTTTGGAGATCC
>JAPYYQ010000825.1:0-69579 GCA_030522585.1 Anagyrus pseudococci
TATATATATATATATATATATATATATAGAAGTTTCTATGCAAGGGTTTACGCGAACGCTCGCTCGGCTGCATTGATTTTCACCCACGCTGCCCTCTCTCTCTCTTCATCTTCCTCAGCTTCCTCCTCGGCCTGATTTTCTTTCGTTGAGAGAGCCGCGCCGGTGGTGCTGCTGGCAGGCCGGGATAAAAAGCCCCATTGTTTCCCTCCGACTCCGTAATGCTTTTTCTCGCCCCCCCTCTCTTTCTCTCACTTTCTCATCGCGCTTTATACACTCCCTTTCTCCTTCCCGTCTGACCGCGCTTTTCAACCCTCCCTCCCTCTCTTTCTTCCCTTTGGAGTAACCGCGCGACGCCTGACGTGTATGCGCGAGAAAATCTACTTTTCCACTATACACACACACACACGCACCCACCGTCTGCCGGATGCTCGGCTTTATATTGTGTCCTCTCGCGCTCAGCCATTATACCCCCCGGCCTGTACCGGTCTCAGGCTCTTTCTCTCTTTTATATACTATCTGGACTGGATTACGCTCGCGCTATTACGCGCGCGAGAGAGAAAGAGAAAGAGATGAAGCCGAGATTCACAGCGGTGCTTTGGTTTAGTGTACCGGGAAGTTAAAGCTGCAGGTGATTTTGCGGCTGTTTTTTTCTTTCTTATTCGTTTTCTTTTCCTTTCATTTTCTGCTCTGAATAGATTGTAAAAATCTCGAAAAGAGAGGAAACAAGGTCGATCGCCTCCGAAAAGGAAAATGATTGATTTTGTCGTTTAACAAACGAATGGCATATATACTGCGGGAAGTATGTATATACGCAGAATGTTAATAGAGCTACAACGCGGTTATATACCTGCGCGTAGATTGGAGCACACAGAAGACGTTATTTATGTCTCGGGGGAGGGAGGGAAAAAGAAGTCGGAAGGAAAAAATTCGACTTCGTTTAACTGATAACGGATCCTGCTATATGAGGGGCCGGGGGAGGAAGGAAAGCAGGAGGAGCAAAAAATTATATTGATGCGTTTGCGAATCCACGTGTATACGCGTCCACAATGTTTTTGTTTAGCTTTTTTTTCTTTTCTTCTTTTTTGTGCGTAGTGGGACGGGGGGGGGGGACAAGTGAAGAATGGGACGCCACCGGGTAAACGCAGCAGGTATTTATCGACGGAAAACTTGTTTAGCTTTGGTAAACAATGAAAAGTCGGCAATTTCGAGATCGATAGTATTTATAACTTTGGGTTTTTTTTTCAATAAAACTTTGTGAATATGGTGGTTTCGGAGAAAGAAAGGAGAATGTCCTTGTCGAACGCGACTGTTTGTTGTGTACCCAGACAATTTTCATTCGTTGCAATAAAACGCACTTGTTTGTTTGTTTATTTACTTTTTTTTAAGTAAATATTTCCCATTAACGACTCGAAAACGTTTAACGAAATCAGTTTTTAATTGCAGCTCTTCCACGGCGATACGTGCGGCTTATAAAAAGCTCGGCATTCTCAATGTGAATAATCAGCCGAAGAGCTTGCGATATCTGCAAAAATTCTCAAATAATCAAAAAAAGTACGAAAAAAGCGAGCGCTCCTTTTTGTTTCTTTCCCATGCGAACTCTCGCTTCAAAAACTTTGATCGATGCCGCCTTTGGGAAGGGTAATTTAATTTTGGCGACGGTTTTCATTGATACGGCAGCTGCGCGCGTCACGCACATACACGCGGGCTAACTTCGTAAACAATAATACCGTTAGAGTATTAATACGATAGGCGAGCACGGCACGCAGGTATTTTTGGAAAGTCTTGCACGTTTACGGTATTCGTGGCATTCGGGAAAGGGGGGGGGGAGACTCTTAGCTACCGCAACATTTACGAGTGCTCCGTTTGAATACACCCACTCTCCGCGCAAGAGAGAAAAGTATAAAAATTGTATTTCGAGGAGATCGACGTAATTTTTTTCAGAGATCAAGGAAAGTCTATGATGGAGAAAATGAAAATTCAATAACAGAGTTGTATTGCTACGATCTCGCATCAACTTTACTGACGCGGTTAACGTTTTGATGCCGCTTCAAGACTCTAATACACGAACAGTAAAAAATAATAATAAAATAATGATGATAATTGTGGACTCGACTATCGGTGCGTTACAATTTATTCGTTGAACGATTTGGCCGCCTTGTCGATGAAGCTCGCGAGTTTGACGTCTCGCTGGGACAGGCCGTTGACGTCGTGCGACGAGAGCGTTATGTTCACCTTGTTGTAGACGTTGAACCACTCCGGATGATGGTCCATCTTCTCGGCTTGCATCGCCACGCGAGTCATGAAGCCGAATGCCTGTAAGGAGAGGCGGGAACGATGAGTGTCGCGTAAAATTAAGCCAACGGGGTAAGAAAATGTCGTTTTTTATTTTATACCTGATTGAAGTTTTTGAAGGCGAACTCTTTGTACAAGGCATCCCTCGTGTCTTGGACGGACCAGCCGTTGGATAAAAGAGGACTCAGATCCTTTTCTCTGTCTTCGCTGCTGAGCTTAGCCTGTAATTTTAGGTTTTGGCCGTTGCGAATTCAACTTTTCTTATTGCAAAGTTATAATTTCTTTTTTCGCCGAGCTTGACTGTTAAACAATATGTGGTCTTGCCAACTCGGCTGTATATACTTAGATTCAATTTGCATGGGAAACGTGGCGAGAAGAAAATTTTGTTTAATTTTCTCTCGATCTTTTCGAATTACTTCGATGAATAAGCAAAATAAGTTATGTAAGTAAATTTTTTATCGCAACGTGCATAATAATCCAGCATTCGTGGATTTGTGTTTCCAAAACAACACATGGTCTTCTATAATCTCGACTTTACTTGATAATGATAAAAGAAATCGTAAGGTAAAATTTTGTAAGAATATAATTTGTTCAAATTCTTTATTCTGTAAAAATAATTTATAAATCTCTACGCTTTAAAATTATTCTAACAGTATAAACACTCGATTGAAGGTTACAACTACTTACGTTTCTAATAACAAATAGCTTACAAATTGAATTGACAATAAAATTGTATTAGTCTATTGTAAAGAAGAGTCAATCAAAAAAATACAAACGTGATATTCTGATAAAGCAAACTAAAGTTTATAATTTATCAAATTAATTCAAGAAATCTTAAAGAAGTGGTATTATCACAAACGCCTTTCACTTTTCCGTCTCCTTGAGAAATGTCGATTATCGAGCGCAGCAAGTAAACTCGACCACTTGTTGAAAATGCCGGATTTAAAATGCGAGTGAGAAGCTCCGGAGAAGAGCATGAAACTCACTCGAAAGTGACCGAAGCCTCGCAATAAAGTTTAACAAACTATGCAACGAATTGGTCTCTCTAAATCAAAGATACTAACCATTTTTTGCTTCTTTGGAGCGAGAGTTGCCTGCGGCCGCCTTACGGTCCCGAGAACTTGTGAGCGCAACAATCGACCGACATTCCCATCACCCCACCTCCCTAGACGCCCAAACATGGCCGTCACCATCCTAACCTCTACTACTTATCGGACGAGCCGGCTCCGATTCGAAATGCTTTAGACTTTTCCGCTTATCGCGCGGATGCAGGAGAAATTATCGGCTCTTCTGGATTACGAAATGTTCGACCGAACGATAGTGGACCGAAATTATTTTCACGACGACGACTCACTCATTTATCGCACTTGTGCAGGAGCCGCGAAAACGTGCTCCCGCTAATTTCAACTGCACTGGCAGTAACATGCGCGGGTTATGAAATATTACGTTTACAAATTGAATTGACTGTACAGTTGAAGTTAAGTCGGGAGAGGTGCGATCAGGTCTAGCGAGACATTTTTTTTCTCCTGACCAAGACCTTTGGCAATTCTGCGGGCAGAGGTAACTTGAGCACGACACACTTTTTGTCCTCTTTGTGCGGCACTGCTAAGATCACTCGTGCGAGTTCTAGCAGCTTTTTAATGCCTAAACGGAATGTGAACATTGTAGCCAACAGCTCCAAATCGAGAACGTAATTGCGAATCATGAGGCCTAATATTATGCAGTGGATTATTCCTTTGTCTTTCATAGTATTTGGCCTTAATCTAGAAAAAATAAATTAAAGGTTTATAATAATGGTATAGCTTGTTTTTAAAATATAAGTAAGGATGTAAGGATAAATACAGATATAAATTTTAATACAAAAAACTAATACAATGTATTGTTGTTATTTAAAAAATTTTACCTTCCATGGGCACTTGGTACACTGTAAGTGTTAAGTATATGAGTAGAAACTTCAGCTGTGCAATCACTGAAAAAATCTTTTTTCGATCCTTTTGTAGGTGTATTTAACCATTTACTCACTGCTTCCATGTACAGTAATATGGCTATTTTATAGGTACGTTCTGGATCTGGCTTAAAATGCTCCACACATTGTGCAAAAAATGGTGCTTTGCTAAAACAAATTTTTCATTTAATTTAAAATTTAAAAGAATATCTTATTTTCCACTACAGTATAAATGTATACCCAGTCAAGTCTCCCTCAGCTACTTCATTTGCCAATTCGTACAAAGTTTTCAGAATTTTCTCTGGCACAATATCATTAATATTATAAATTGCAGCAGCAGTATCTGCTTCTTTATTACACGGTGGTAATTGCAAGCCATCAACAGCATCTTCCTTTGGTTCTGCCTCCAGAGATGAGGGATTGATTTCAATATCTGAAATATTAAAAACAATGTTTATAATAAAACAATTAAAAATAACGTCTTGAAGTTAAATTGTCCACTAGGAGTAAAACTAACTAGATGCTCTTTGCTGGTAATCTTCCTTGAGAGAATCTATATCAACCTTCATTCTTTGGTGCTGCTCAGTTCTACGCTTGATCTTCTTAATAGCAAACCTAGTGTTGAGCTCGTAGAGCATATCCTGCTCGCGTATTTCCAGATCAACATGCTGATCTAGTACCGGAGCAACGTTCCAACGTTCAGCCTGTATAAGCCTTATTTTGCCGGTTTTCTTATTATGCACTGCTAGCATCGTGTAAGTAAGTTCCTTGTCAAGATCCGGGCGTACACCTTTGTACACGATCTGACCATTGGACATCGCTAATACGTCTTTGTTATTACGCTCATCCTTATAAAGTCCACACTTCATCTTGTTTGCTTCTTCATCCTTCAGCACGCCGTTTTGAAAGTTGACTACAAAAAAAAATATAAAAAATACATGAAATCGCTCGATTTTCATCGACAGATAAAAACTCTTATAATCGAACACATCACGTCGGCAACAATTACCAATAATGGGCTGAATTTTCTTCGGTTCAATCACCACATCCTCGATCACCGCCTCGATCGGTCGCTTCATGTTGTCAATTGATTTTTTGCGCACAGACTCTACGTGATACGATCGAAGGCAAATAAATTATACTGGATTTTCAAAATCACTTCACATAGTGACTGACAGGTTATGTTGTTGGATAGAAGCACGTTTTGTAGGCACCATGTGTGCGCGCGCGAGGGATTTAATAACAGAAACTATATATATAGCAGGGTGTTTCGGTGTTTGTGGAGCCGTCGACTCCAACGCGTAGAAAAAAGGCGAGACGTAATATACGTGCAGCGTACCATGAATCTCGGAAAACGCGCGTAAAGTTCCGCGTTTCGATTTTCATGAATTTCAGCAGCTCTTCACCAGGGAAAATGACTCTAGCTTATATATTATTTTCAAAATATACTTTTGTATTTCATACGTGTTTATATCTTTCATTTATATAAAATAATTCAACAAAATTATGACAAGGAATATGATTAAAACTATTGTAAGAATTATTTTAAATAATTAAACTTCGAAACTTGCAAAACAATACGAATTTATTAATAAAAAATTTTAAAAATTACTTTCTATTTAATCTCTTGTCTCTTTTTGGTATCTCAAATAATCTCGTCGTATCGATTGATTAAGGATCAACGATAATCTTGATCTCAGCCACATGGGACTTAATAAAGATACAAAAGTCATAATCTCGTGCACCCAATATCCAGAAGTCGAGTCTAATCTTCCCAAAGTTTTTATGGCACTTTTAGCGTACTTAGCCGCGTCGGGATAAAGAGTATCATGATTCTGAAATAAAAATAAAATCAATGAATTTCGAATATTTCTTTTTTTGTTTTACTCTTGCGCCCACAGTATCGTAAAACGTTTACCTTGACTGTGGGATTAAAATCTGCCATCTTGGTATTTATATAAAACGGTGATAGGCACTGTATGGTTATTCCATTTCTTCCATACTCGAGTCTAATCGCGTCGGAAAAATACCTGACGAATATTTTCGTTGCCGCGTACACGGCTTGTAAGGGCATAGGCATCAGTTCCGAGGCTGAGGATACGTTAACGACGGCGCCTCTGCCGCGATTTTTCATCTGCTCGATGATCGTGTGCGTCATTATCGTCACGGCGCCGGTGTTTACGGCTACCATGTCCCACAGGACTTTTTTAGGAATTTTTCCGTGGTAATCCAATGAGTCTGTCATTACACCCACGTTGTTGACTGTCAACAAAAAAAATTAGAAATTCAAATAATCAATTACCAATTATATATCGAGGAATTCGATTCCCTTACCCAGTATGCCAACAGGGATTTCTTTCAATAGCCCCTCGATTCGAGTCAGTTCATCTTTTCCGACACTAAAGTCCGCTTGGATGATTTTAACTTCAACAGCCGAGTTAATTTTTTCTATTTCGCTTTTCACCTGGACCAATTTATCGTAAGTTCTACTGATCAAGACGACGTTTAAATTTCTTTTCGCAAGCTCTTTAGCATACTCCTTGCCAATGCCGTCGGTAGATCCGGTGATAACTGTAAAATGTAAATTACGCGAAATAAATGTAACTTGTTGCTCTCGTGTCAAATTTTAATAGTAATTTACTCGTACCTGCCCATTCGCCATATTTAGTTTTCAAATCAATCCAGTCTGGCGCGCAGAAGTGAACGATGAGCTTCCAAATTGTGTCAACGATATTGATTATTACGTTGAGAAACAATAAAATTACCAGAAGTAACAGCCATTCAAAGGATATTTCGACCATATTTTAATCTGAAACAAGAGTATTATTGATCGAATAAGACTTTCGAATTCTAATTGTTATTAATAATTAACTTTTCGAAGATAACCTTTCTCCTTCTGCTGATAAAAGATGCACAAACTATACTTATAGTGTTTATTCGTTCAAATAAAATTAACAGTATTTTTAGTTTCAAATCGTTTTCGTTAAAAAAGACGATCTCAACTTATTTTGTAACCACAATTATTCTAAACGGCTTTAAAAAAAACCACTTGGTACGCGTACATACGCGTTGTATGTACACGCACGGAATCTTAATTATTCAAAACTCGGTGACACATCCTTCAACGCGCGCTTTATGCGTAACGTGAATATTAAAGAATGGATTGGGATAAACTAAAAATTAACAGAAAATTGTTATGTTCGATAAGTTTTTTTTATATATATTAAATAATTTCATGGTGTAAATGTAAATAGCAACACCTGGGCGTCACCCTACTATCTTTTCGATAAAGATCGTTGATCCACGTCACGATAACTTATTAAAATTAATAAGCCGATTTTGTGTGTGTGTAGTCTTTATATATTAAAAATTGTACCCTTTTATGAACACATTTCTTCCGAAAACAAATTATTATCACAATAAATAACACTTCTATTGAATGGTTTTATGAAATATTATTGAGGAAAATAAATACCGGTCTTAAAATAATTTTTGTGTGAAAATATGAATGTATACAAAAACCACTGCACAATTTTTGTGTAAACAATGTTTTAAACACAAATATTATGATATTTTCCGAACGAAATTATTAAATTACAAAAATTATGTATCAATAATTATTACACGAATAAAAAAATACATAAAAAATATGTACTATGTACATAACAATCAATATTAAACAAAATGCGAAATATTTGTGTTATTTTTACACACAAATAATGAAGTTTTGTCAATTTCACACAAGCACGAATTCTGTAATTTTATATATATAATAAAAAACATTATACGTTAGTATTTTTTAAAGTATACTCACGGCTTGAATACAATATATCTTATACACTTCCGAAACTTTACAACATCGACAATCTGGCAGAGGCGAGACACAAGTGTTTACTAATCAGAATATCGTTTATCTGTATGTTACCACCAGCTGATTTGAAAGTGCTTCCCTCTACCTTCAAACATTCATTCTACTCGCCTCGATCAATAGACTGGACTGGCAAAAGAAATGTCTTTCTTACCCATTCCAAATTATCCTTAAGAACTATATTTATAATTTATGCATTGAAAATAAAACAATAAAATTTAAAAAATTCTTTAATCAACTTTATTTAATACAAAAGTATAAGACGTAAAAAAAGTTTTTTTTCTTACAAAACGACTCTTTTTAACGTACAACAAATCACCATACTGTGACAACATTCGATACAAATACGTCGAACACTTAAAAGCGTTTACTGGTACTCGAACAGTATAACAAAGTGGCCTGTAAAATTTTTCATAAAAAAAAATCCAAGATCTCTCTCTACACAGACATTGTTATCGCCTCTTTGTATAAAAAAATCATCAACAATCAATTCTTTTCTCATGTGGTTTTCTGCTTGAAATAATCGTCTCTCAATACTTGATTCATCACCTGGCCGATCTTCATCCTAATCCAAACAGGCGGTATGAGGGTGAAGAAATTCTGTATGCCATGCGCCCAATATCCGGTGCTCGAGTTCACCTTTCCCAGAGTAGCAACCGCATTCTTCGAGTACGTCGTCGCGTCTGGCACGAACAAACTCGAGACCTGCAATCGAACGAAAATCATTTTCTCTTTTTCTTTTTCCCTCGGGGTCCAATTAAAAAAGCCGCCGATGACGACATAAGCTCCCCCGCGCTAAAAGTACCTGCAATCTCTGGCTGAAGGCGTTCATTTTCGTATTGACGAATAGCGGCGCGAGATGCTGTATCGTCAGGCCGAACTTCGCGTACTCGGCTCTCAGGGCCTCGGAGAAGCTGCGCACGTAGACTTTCGTCGCCGCGTAGACGGTCATTAGAGGCAGCGGCTGAAGCTCCGAGCCCGAGGATATGTTGACCACGGCGCCACGGCCTCGGCGTTTCATGTCGTCGATCACCAGCCGCGTCATTAGCGTCGTCGCGCCGACGTTTACGTTTATTATGTCCCAGAGCTCGTTCTCCGGCACCTCGCCAAGGTACATCGGGTACTCGTACTGCTTACCAACGTTATTGACTGCGATATATCGAGAAGTTTTAACTTGTTAATATTTTATTCTATGTTTTTTAGCAAAATGTAAAATAAAAGGATACGTAGCCTTACCTAGTATTCCAATACTGTAGTCCTTTAATTCGGTCTTAATCTTATCGTAAACCTCCCTCCCCTTGCTAAAGTCCGCCGCGATGACTTTCACCTCAATTTTCGGATTGATTTCCAATAATTCATTTTTCGTCTTCTCCAACCTTTCGATTGTTCTGCTAATGAGGACCAAATTCATGCCCCTTTCGGCAAGTTCTTTAGCATACGCCTTGCCGATACCATCGGTAGATCCGGTCACCACTGGAATAAAATGAAATAATAATTATTTTCAATCGTTAGTCTCGCCTGCTTGAATTTAAGGAAAGGCTTGTTTAAACCAAACAAACCCAAAATAATCAAGAATAATGCAAACACAATAAAAAAAAAACATTAAAATCCAATACCACGTATCGGAGCAATGCCAATTACTTTCCTCCTAGCCCATTTACTTATTAACCTTTATGAGACCGTTTAAACATTCGACGCAACTTTATATATAGTTTTTATGTTTATAATAACCGAACCGCATCGAGATTGAAACGTTACGTCGAGTATAGTTTCGCAAGGCCCTCCGTGGCCTTGTTACTGAAAGAGCAAGCAGCAGTAGCTGCGAAACGAGCGCCACTCACCAGCCCACTCGCCGAACCTGCTCTTGAGGTCCACCGGTTTCGAGTCAAAGATCGGCAGGAGAGTTTCCCAAGCGGCTACCGCGACCCGATACACCGGATCGAGTAGGGCCCAGAGAAAGATCAAGCCGACGATCAGCCACAGTGCAATCTCCAGCAGCATTTTAGATATTCCTGCTGATCTCAGTGTGTGTATATTGTACGCAACGCCTCGTTGCCCGGCTGTTATCTCTCTCTCTTTCAATTAGTCGTCCCAACTCGGCGAGTCCGGGCCGCGTTTCATTGACCCACGGCCGCAGCTAGTGAAAGGAAAAATGATGCGGGAGCCCGGCGCGCGCCATTTATGTGTATATTGCTGCGCTCCTTCTCTCTCTCTCGATATGTACGCCGACCTCGCGACGAGTCACCACACACGAAAATCGGCTCACCAAATTTGGATATGCTTTACACGACTAGGAAAAAAGAACAACGGACGAGACTTGTGTGGCTAGCTTATTGTCACTAATTTAACACCAAAGATTCGCGTGTAATACACCAGTCGCGCAGCCAAGTTAAGTGATAACACGAACGTCGGAGAAGGAGAGGACCAGCTGGCCCCTTATCAGAGCAGCGTCGCTTATGTGATTCGCGCGCGAGCGTCGAGATGCCGGGCGCTCGGCGCAATGTGTACTGAGCGCGCGTGCGGCTACACGAGCCGAAGGCAAGTCACTTTCGCCGCGCTCGAGCCCAGTCTATACCGTAGTGCGAGTATGCGCGCGCGCCTTCCTTCACTGACCCCCCGGGCCAGCGTGCCCCCCTTGCTGGAGAAGCGACTCCGCGACTGGGCAATGCCTGGAGCGCTATAGGGTATTTGTACAGGAGAGACAGAGGTCTAAGGGGGGGGGGGGCGTTGCAAAGGTGTGTGTGGTAAAAAATTTTTAGCGGCGAATTAGCGCTATAACGCGGAGAAGATCGAGTGTGCGTTTGATGCTCGAACAAGGAGCAGAGGTTGTGAAATTTTATTTGCCCGATTCGCCGGGACTGTTTACGATGGAAAGTTTTTCCTTTATAGGCTTTGTAAGGATCGTTATGCGGCTTTTCTATACTTTGTCGGGGTCGCGAAGTGTTAGAGAATTATCGATGTAATTTTGTTCCAGGACTATTCTTTTTCTTAAAATTTTGATGAAATCGATTCTTCTTTTAAGAAAATGCATTTTTAATTTTGTAACTGTTAATTTATTGGCATTATTCATCAGAAGAATTAACACGTGTTTGTAAAAACTATTAGATTTTAACGTGCATATTAAAAATTTATTACTCAGTTTGATTCGATTGCATCAATGCTTTCCTGTTGACAAGTCAGATTATTTTTGCTCGACGATCTTTGGTCTAATTTTATTTAAGTTTTTATCGTAATAACGTTAAAATAAGCATTCTATTAATAATCAATAAAGGAGAAAAAAAATTAATCAATGGTTTCCTGGCTTACCCGACTTTGTATATGTGTGCCAGGTGGCTAACTCCAACAAACTGGTTGTATCGATTTAAAAAATTGAACTAAAAGTGAAAATTACACGTTAATCTAATGTATATGTACTGCCGACGTAGTTAAAAAAAACTATTTATGTCTCTATAACACCCAATAACAAAATAATTTACTATTCAAAGTCGTTTATCAAAATTTTATAAAATCCCACACAAACAGTCATCTTTTCGATTAATATTTGAAACTATACAATAAACATATGCACTTTTGTATCGATCTCAACTTTCTTTCACTCTCATATTCTCGAAAACCGTTACGATCACATTTTATTTTTAAGAAAAACGATACGAGCGCTTCACTCGACTCATTAAAAGCTGAGAAAGCAGAGGCGATATATGCTGTTCCTTTATTTACTGCTATTTTATTTAAATATCACGAAGATCACTCGAGAGAGCAACTGACATTCTTTGTGAATGCCGATGTGACTGACCTGCTGAAATACACAAAGGCGATCCCGTTCCATCGAAATACGCATAAGAAAAAACCAACGGCGCAACAATACCTATAAGCCAGGCAGGCCTCGAGCGAGAGCCCATTACAGGAGTTTCCAGCAACCGGTTTGATCGTTCGATATTTAGCGCATTACTTGCAATTAAAACGCGCTTGATTCGCGAGCTTTTCGCCGGCTCGCGATTAGGTTTATGCGGACACCTACTTGAATCCGCTATGGCTGTAGCACTTACAGCGTATTTGGCAAGCTAATAAATTTACGTCCAAATAACTGGCTTGAAAGCAAAGCAATGGCCCCTTGTTAATCTTTATCGATCTTGGGAAAAAGCTGCCGGCAGGTCTTTTTATTCGGAGGGACGAAAGCGTAAACGTTTGTAAAATAATCGCTGGGCAAAGGAAAAACAAAACATGTCTAATAAGACGGAATTCGTAATGAATTTTTTCTCAATCTACGCCTCGAGTCTTTTATTACTATTTCATTAGCGTTTTATCATCGATATAAGTGTATTTCATTTCAATATCAAATTGCGAATAAAAAGGAAGAAAAAACAAAGTTTATGCGAGACTTACGAAAGCGACAATGTTTCGTCGGGGTATAAAGGATGTGTTTGAAAAAAAATTTTGACGTCAATCAATTTGTTTTTTCAAGCTGCACACAATATAGCCGTTGTTAACAGCGAGACTTTTACAACTTTGATTTTAATTTGCAATGCTATTTTTTTATACAAAGAGTCAGTTGACCTGATTGTTGAAAAAAATTGTCAATTAAATACTTCTTTGCAGTGTTCGAGTCAGTGAATGAGCGTGTATGTTTAAAAAATTTACGCTCGCGCTTCCTCCTAGATATAGTTTTTTATTAGTTCGACTTTATTACAACTGTATGTAAAAAAGCCGATCGCTAAAATTTAATTAAAATTTGCATTTTTCTAACCGAAACTAGAATAAAAAATACGTTATTCCTCGATTATAGAATGTAAATCAAAGGAAACTTCACTGAAAACCATGCATTAACATCAACGCCCACGAGAATTACAAGACAAGTCGAGTCACCGGCTTGCTCAATGCAAGAGAGTACCAAAAGACCGATGTAAATGGGTAAAATAAGAGGCAACAAATGACATAACTCAGAGGCTGATGAAAGCATACAGGAGAAATCCTCGCTACACGTGATACGCGTGAGCCAATCTTCTGTGCTTCTCGCACGCCGAATAAGCGCTGTTTTATGAAAAGCCGAAGAAAAGAAAAAAAAGAGCGTCCGATATGTGCCGGCAGAGCCAACAAAGCGCGATTCGGCTTTTCTCTCTTAACTCTCGTCGCATCGTCCTTGAACAAGCCGATTTCTCATTATGCGCGTTAATAAGAGCCTCGCGCGCGCTACTAAATGGACAATCGCGTCCTTTTTTTTTGCTTTTCGCAAGCGCCGCTCTCGTGGCTCTCTCGAGTAATGGGCAATTGCAAAACTTCCTTGAGCAGCCAGAGCGAGGAGGGGAGAGGGGACGAAATGTAGAACACTCGCGGCGCAAAGTAAGCACTCCGCTGCACACAAGTTCGAATTTTCTGGATTGCGATAAGCTGTGAAATTTTGAGAGAGAGAGAGAGAGTTGTTTGTTCGAAACAAGTTATAAATCTGTGAGTTACGCTCTAATGGTACAGTACCCTTTCCTGAATCGAACGATTATCATTAGGAGGTGGTAATTTTCTTTTGTTGATTTACAAGCTGAGGAAAAAATTTAGTTGGAGCGATTACTATTTTTGCGCTGCAATTATGAATAATCAGACGACTCATGAATCCATTAATTTTTCAAGGTTTTTTTTCTGGAAATATAAACGAAAACTACAACTCGATATCACCTGTTTTTTTTTTTGTGAACATTTTCGAAAGTAGTTTTGAATTTTAGATCGGCGATTCGAAATCTTTTTCAACTCAATTATGCGCCACGAGATACAGTTTCGGATAAAAATTTTGAAAATTATTTTGGCATGGTTTATTTTTTGCGTAGACGTCATTAAAATACAATATCTTAAATGAAAAATGTGACATGCAAGAAATGGTTCCCATGGGACCTTAATATCCTTAATGTAGCATATAATATTCCGTTACATCGATAAAAAGTATAATAGATCGGAATAATAATATGCAACGATCTCCACAAGAAAACGAATCGCCTAAAAAGTGCAAACGACCAGCAATCTTGTATATTTTATACATCGATGTTTCAAAGCAGAATGTAACCGTATCTTGTTTAAAAAGATATACTTAAAATTTTAAATTGCGATTTATATCCCCTTAAAAAATCTTAATTATCATTTATACTAAATGTAGTATTCTAATTTCATCACTTTTACCTAACGCCACGAAAAACACCGGTAAGTCCATTTCATTTCATTTCGCCACGCCATACCTCGGAGTAAGTCGGTAAAACAGGATATTACGTGAAACGCATTTGAAAATTCATTCATCGCGTGCAAAGAAAAAACAACAGTCAACCAACGTTAATGCAACGTAAAAATAATTTCCCCAAAAATCCCCTACCATCTCTCAAAAGTCACTTAACCCATCACTATTGCTTATTTTTTTATAAATTCATAAATTTTTCATCGACTCTCTACGCGTAACTGTAAAAGCGTACACACTTCATTAAAACCAAAACACACCTCTCTATAGGATACCGTTAACTTTATCCATCCGAAAACTTACATCGAACACAGTTTTTTTTCGATACCAAACATTATCATCCATCTACTCTGGCTTGATAAATCCCCTACGCTCGATTCCTACAATCCTTAAAATAAAACTTCACCAAGGAAAAAAAATATCCATCATCAGTAGCGCATATCACGTACGCTTAAAGAGCAACAATCTCTCCAGGTAAACAAGCAAGATATCTGGAATGCCTCTCTTGCACACAGATGGACCTATCCAGCTGGGAGATATCAGTGTCCGAGCAAGCAAACAGAGAGAGGTGAACGCATCGCGAGAGAGAGAGAGAGAGGTGGAGACGGAAGGAGGGCAACTAAAATAAAAAAAAAAACCAATGGCCGAGGCATCGTGTGAGAGGGAGACGCACAGTGAGAGGAGCTCGGAGGACGACGGGAGAGGGGGGAGCAGGTTGTTCCTTTCCTCCTGGAGAAAGAGGAGGAGGTGACCACGCGCGAGTCTCTTTCCAGCCGAGACGATCGCCGACCGCCGAGCCGGCGTCTTCTGTCTTGATCTTGATTCTCGGACGCACGCGACTTCTCCCTGCTGCTCGATTCTCCGGCTGGAGCTGGAGTTTTCTCTCGTCGGTAGCGTTGGGATTTGAACAAAAGTGTCACAGCAACCGAATGGTTTTATCGGACGTGCGCCGGCCTGGCGTTTGGAATTTTCGTCGCTCCTCGTGCGGTCTGCTTTCCTCGAGGTAAGTCTCGCCGCAAAGAAATCACGCGCTTATCGTTGAGGCTCGCGCACACGTTGGAATTCGAACGTAGCGCTGCCAAGTGTTAATGTTCTTTTTTTACTGTTTGGTGATCCTTTTTTTTTCTCGTAGCTTCGAATTGCGTAGTTTTAATGCTAAGTGACCGGTAATCGGTAACCGGTAACCATTGACGTCACTGGTTTATATGGCTTGTGATTTTGATAGCTCCGTAAATGCTGTCTTTTAAGAGGCTTTCGCGTTTATGTGAGTTTTGCAAAAATAAGAGAAAATTGAAAAGCCTTGATTAATTATTTCCAGAAATTTTCAAAATTCGCATACTTGGAATAAAAAAAAAGCAGTCGTACGCGTGTCCGTGTATTTCCATTCATCGCGGAAAACTTCCGGTTGGCTTTATTCGCGTCGTTTAACTCAATGAACGATACTAAACGTGATTGCCCTTGCGAACGATCGCGAAGGATATACTCGCAGAAAAATCTTAACTAACGCTATGTAACGTTGTACTTGCAAGCTCACAACAACCAATCTATAAGCTATCCATCTTAAGAAAAAAAAAAATAACCGCATTATTAAGAACCCCAAGAATTTCCATTACTCAACCACTCATAGACCTTCAAACCAGCATTAGTCTACAATGTTAAAACTCCTTATCGAATAATAACATTTCTCGAATCATCTATAATTTTATCAACAACGAGCACATCAAGCAGCTTTCCGGCTCCATAACAGTTGACACTTGCGATCGTTAGAGGAGAGACCGTTCGCGGACCGCAAGGATCGCACTGTGTCGAGCGATCTGGGCTAGTGGAGTTCGCGCGCGTTCGTTGCGCCGCGGCTCGCGTGCACTTGACCGCGCCTACTCTCTCTCTTTCTCTCGGGTATACTGACCGATTAAGGCTTGCGTATAGATACAGTCTCGCGCGCGGAAGAATTTCGAGCGGAGCTTAGCTCGTTTTATGGTAGGTTTTATTGCCGGTTTATAGGGTCGAGGCGCGATTTTTCACGATGTTTTATTGGGGTCGCTTTTAAACGTTTCTCTTATTCTGGGTTAGCTAAATGTTTTTCTTAGGCGTGTGTTCGCGCGCGCGCGCGCTTCTGTGTTTTTGTTGCATCGCGCTATGGGTCCAGTAATACTTTCTATTTGAGGATATTGTTGACTTGAATTTGGGATTATGGAGATTTGAAGATTGTGGATTTTGGACTGTTGTTCGATAGTTATTCGACTGTTTATTAAGCAAATAACTTGTGTATTATAAATTAATGTAACATTGTACATCAGTGATTGATAAAAAAAATTATCATTTGTTAATATGATAAGTATAAATACTATGACGATGAATTCTAAAAAAATAGAAAATTGTTTCGCATCCTAAAAATGCATTTTCCTTAAAGATTATTCTCACTATTCCTCAACTGCATAGTATTATAGAAATCAATAAAAAAATAGTTATCTTGAAAAATGTCATTCGGCTGTAAGTATAAATGGCAGTGGGCTAACCGTTAACCTACTTCCTTATACACAGCGAGGTTCACTATGTTTTTAGAACGCGCGGTGTCTCTTTGAATGGCATTCTTCTTCGTTGAACAGTTAATCGGTTGACACTCATTAATCAGCATTTCACATGGTAGTTCTTTTTTTCGTTTCTGAATATTAAACAACGACCGACTAAAAAAAACACATAAAAGCCGAATATTCAATTTTTTCCTTTCTATATACCATTGGCAATTTCAATTGGCAGATCGCGAGGAGCTTCCCCTTCAAAGAAAGCCACCGTCCGAGCATACATCCACCTCGGACAGCTGGCCAATTAGTTTCAATGAGCCGGGCGACAAGTCGCGCTCAACGATGAGAGCATGGCTCCTCGCGCTCTTGGCACTTTGCGCTCCGTTCGCCGACGCTCTCGGCCAAGAGGCCTGGAGCGCCATTGGAAATGGAGATGACGCGGCCGGGGTCGATAGGCCGGACGACGGCACCTCCTCCTTCTACACCTGGTCGGACAGCAATGCCCTGACGAGGTCGAGCCTGCTCGAGCGCCAGGAGCGGCTGCAGTACCGCTGCGAGCAGACTAGCCGGCGGCGCTCGAGGAAGCGCCTGCCCGAGCCCGAGGCTTTTCGCAATATTCTAGTCGACGACAAGCACAAGCTCCTCTACTGCTATGTGCCCAAGGTATAGTTATACCCACTATTAGTTATTCGGCCAAGTGTGTCAAACGATAACGATTGTTGACAAAAAAAAATATTTCGCAGGTCGCCTGCACGAACTGGAAGCGCGTGCTCATGGTAGCAGCGGGCAAGTGGAAGGGCAACGCGCCCCTGGACATCCCGGCGGACGTGGCCCACGCCTCGGGCACCTTCAGACGTCTGAGCAGCTATCGTCCGGCGGCGATCCAGGCTAAGCTGGCCAGCCACAACAAGCTCATAGTCGTGCGGCATCCACTCGAGCGGCTGCTCTCGGCCTACAGGAATAAGTTCGAGGCGAAGCACGAGAAGAGCTCGGCGTACTTTCAGTCGCGCTTCGGACGGAAGATCATCAAGGTTTGCATCGTTAACACTTTTTTTATTTAATAGCCAAAGTCCCTTCGGCGAATTTGGATTAACGGTTTGGCGAATTGATCGCACTGATTCACTCGCTAATTCTCCGCGTCTCTCCCCGATTATATGACGAGGAGACAATGACGCTATTGTACACGCGTTGCAACCTCTATCCTTTGTTTTCTGATCTTTTCGATTAAATTGGATGGTACTTGTTTTTTTTTTTGTTTCGCAGAAGTACAGATACAACGCGACGGAGGAGTCGCTGCTTAAAGGGGACGACGTGACGTTCTCCGAGTTCGTCGATTTCATAATCGACGACAACGAGAACGGAACGCGCAACGAGCATTGGAACTCGATTACGGAACTGTGCCATCCGTGCTTAGTCAATTACAATCTCATTAGCAAATACGAAACGTTGACGGAGGACGCTATGGAGATTTTGGAGCGAATTGGAGCAAAGTCCATAGTGTAGGTTTGGCGAAATCTATCGAAATTTTCATGTGTAAACATACGGATTGATTCATGTTTGTATTTCTTTTTAGGTTCCCGGTAAGGCCAACGAACAGCGAGCCAACCGCGAAAATATTAGACAGATACTATTCGAATCTGAAGCTAAGTCAATTGCGCGACTTGACCGAGCTTTATCGATCGGACTTTTATCTGTTTGATTACTCGTTGGAACAAGTCCTCGGCTTTTCCATCGCTTAGTTTAAAAGAAGACGATCAGATCCGAAAGAAAGAAAACAAAAGTTATTTATTTATTTATTTTTGTAATATTATTCAAGTGTAATTATGTAAATACCGTGATTGATAGTCAGCACTGTCGTTTCTCAATCGACAAGTCAGAAAAATAAACTCTTTAATAATATCTCGTTGCAGTTTAATTTTTCTTTAACCAGATTATAAAAGTATTTTCATCAACGTATAATCTCGCGATGAATAAAGCGTGTAAAGCGATATATAAACGTTGTTTCTTCGACTCGCTAACCGCTCGTGTTCATGTTCGTAAAGACGCATTTACATGAAATCACAGCTGAAAAAGAAGTATAATTATAAATTTTTCGCTTATTGCACTCGTTAATAAAACGCTTTAGCAAACGCTTTTCTGCGAGTTGGCTGCGCGTCTTAAGTAACGCGCAGCTAACGCATATTCCAAACATGCGTTTGCTTTTTAGCCAAAGCTTATCGCGGAAAAACTATCGCGTTTGCGTAAAGCGGAACATTTCGTAACGAGCCATAAATGCACGCGATCGGTAAGACCGAGATAGAGACACGAGTGCATTATCACGAAAATGAATCGGATAAATGTAGATTTTTATTTTTTTAACACAATACGAGAGTGAGAGAGAGATGTTGATCTCGGAAAGGAATCTCATTCGCTTCTTCTTTTTCTTTTTCCCAAGTCTTACATAAAATTTATCGCTCTTTTTAAAGTAAACCGAATCTTCTCTTTTAACAAAAAAAAGCGTATTTTTAGTTTGAAAATTCGGACTTTGCGTCTTCTCGGACAAAAGCTTTTGGATATAAAGGCAATTAATTTTGCTCTTACGGCTATTCGTATGCGATGCAGGCGTCTTATTTCAAAAGTAACGCTCTCCGTAAATAGTCACGAACAAATTATTCACAAAGCGCGCATTCCAAAGATTTGTTGTAAATAAACATATAAAAAACGCCTGCAAATAAACAAGCTATTTTTTCACACCGACAACCGGTATGCAGCAGAAACATTCGTTTATACCTAGACATATATATTCATAGTTCGACGTAAAGCACCCATATATCCCACACTTACAGTCAATTCTTCAAAAATTTCAATTAACCTACTGGTTAGTATCAGCAATCCATTCCAATATCCCCACGTGCTTGAAAAGCAAAATACAAAAAAAAAAAAAGAATGAAAACAACAAATCCATCTCGCGTCGATGCGAGTAAATTTAAAACGGAAAAGGCAGGCAGCGAATGATGGACGGCAGAGGTGAGTCGAGCGAGAGCGCGAGGGTAAGGGGGGTGGGGCTCTGCTTTACGTGGCGCAACTCACGTATTCATTTAGCGGCTAAGCTGCCGGGCGAAAGCGAGACGGGGGGGGAAGCACACGAAAATAAAACAGTGCAGGAACCTACCGCTCTCCACTCGAGCCATCCATCAAACGCGAGCGAGAGAGAGAGAGAGAGAGGCCTTCCAGAAGCGGCCCCCCGTCAGATGTGCGGGGCTCTCCGTCGATTGAACTTTATTTATTGTCGGGGAGAGAGAGAACACGCGCACGTCCGTCAAATGACTCTCGCTCTCGTTGAATTTGGCGCGCGCGAGGGAAAATCGCTCTCGCTTTCCTGTGCCTGCAACGCGCGCTTTCGGATTAAAATTAAAATCGAATCAGGATAAACAAACAGCTTTGGTGCGGGCCTACACGGCATACGCGTCGGTTTGCCGATTAGGCCAGCGTGGGCCGTCTCTCTCTCTCTCTCTCTCTCTCTCTCTCTCTCTCTCTTTCTCTCTCTCTCGTGCATGTGCTTGCGCAAGCTTCGGCAGGATTTGTTTCAAATGTCATACGTTGAGTGAGGAGGGGTCTTGAGTTAACTTTTCGAGAAGGTTCAACGCGTTAGGAATACTTTGTTCAATAATTATTGTTGTATCGAGGAAAAACTTTGGACTTGTTGTTTTGACGCGGTTGTATAATACCGGGACGTGTTTATCGGGCTCGAGAAATAAGTTTGTAATATTTTTAAAGTTTTGTCATCGATGACACGAAACACTTGAATATATAGCCACATAGCCGTGTACTGGTCAATAGCTCATTGATATTTTTAGCGGCTTTAATTAATATTTACCTTGGGAATACAAATTTTTCGTCTTTAATTGCTGAAAAACATTAGAAAGTTATAAAATAAATAATATATTATATCCAAAACAGAGATAACCGAGTGTGTGTGTGTGTGTTTCTATTTTTGGAAAAATTAAAATTTATTATGATTTATAAATAACGTTAATTCTGGCCGCTTCTAAGTATAGTCGTTTATTTTCGCTTAATATACTATTTTTCACCAAATAAAATGTTTGAACCTGCCGTACACACGTGTCTAATATTAAAATAATATTTCAAATTCAGGTAGCAAAATTTACTTAATTTCTGTAGATTTATAAAAGTAATAATCAAAATAGCTGCACACTGCGAATTAATAATTATTTCAATTCGAGCACACATCGTGATGAAAAAAGCGAAATTTAAAAAAAAAATTCTGCTATGCGTTTTCTCCGTATTTCAAGTTAAATTGAAATTTTTATCGCGTCTTGACAGCTTCCAACTAAACGTTATTTCGCTTCGGCTTTTTTATGTCTTCGTCGGCGACGAGGCACGTGACTCTTAATTTTTTATATCGACGGAATTCAGCGAGAGAGCCTCTTGGCGCCACCAACGAAGCTATATTTTACTTGAGAATGAATGTAAAACAAGAATCCCTTTAATTTTCACATGCAGATCAACAAGAATTTATTAACTTTGAATTGTTATTGAGTTAATCATTCAAATAGGATGCTTATTTTTAAATTACCGTTGAATTGCATTCTGTTCTGTGAAAAATATTTAATTCAAATTTGATTCTCAGACTTTTTCATACAGTTCGATAATGTTTTCTTTTTGTACGTTATTTTTGATTTACTGAAAAGTTGTTTAAAAAAAAATTTGGCAGAAAGCTGTGAAATATGAACTAAAGCAATATTTTTGTTAAAATTATAAGGAAAAACTGTTTAAAAACATTTTACCTTATGACTTTTATAGCTTATCTAATTTAGTTACGGACTTTCTAAACCATCTAGCTATGAAGATTCGTACCATACCTCTCACAACACCTGTACATCGTAACGATACTTATCGCGGCGCCATGCGAAACCAAAACTTCGTCCTCAAATGAGCAATCTACAACACAACGTAGTAATATCGAACAAACCACAATCAATCTACAACTCAATGCTGATCAAATTCCAGAAATCACCAAAAATTCATCAATCCCGTCTGACCCATCCCGCATAATCTACTTAAAACGTTCGCACTAAAACCGATATCGAGATGTATTCCCCGCAGCTTGCAAAACGATTCGGCTACAAACCAGCTCAAACCGAAGAGGCAACCGATTGCGTCTGAAAATTTTTCGAGGCACACGCACTGCATCGCAACGGTGAGATCGGAAAGAGCGAGCCAGAGGGCGTGTAGGAAAAGCTCCTGGAGGAAGCAAGAGGAGCTGCGTCCGCGCGCGCCCGAGAGCATCGCTCGGCCAGCGGAGCGAGCCGAGGAGCTCCAGTCTCCGACGAGCGGCCGCCGAGCGATATCGCCTTTTTTTTCACTCTCGCCCCGATTTATCCCCTGCGCTCTCTCGCGTCCGTAGTGACCTACGGACACGGCTGATTTAGACGGCTCGCTAGACGACTCGTGACTAACGACCTAAGCTTCAGTAGGTGTCAATTTTTCCTGATACACCGATTTATCAATTTTACCCCTCCTATCTTCTTTTGGATAAACCCACTTTTTGTGTACCGGAAGAAGGTTCGGTCGTAGTGTTTAAGCTGTCTATATGCATGTGCTGGCGTGATTAGAGGAGCGCAGACGATCGCGGAAAAAGGGAGTTTAATTTGTGATTTCTTTTGTTCTTTTTCTTTTATAACGCAAGGTATGCCGGCGGCTACACCAGACAAGAAGCGACGAAGTTCGCTGAAAAATCTCGTACCACAGACTCATGAGACGAAAAACATCTTGACGACGTACCTGATCCTGCTGTTACTACTTATTTCATTGTATCTACTCTATTCAGGTGTATTTATATAACAAACATTACCATGGTGAGTTTGAATAATTTTTCAAAATATTTATTACTGTAGAATCGATTTTGTTTTTATTAAAAAAAAAGACTTTTATTCGAATTATAGTTCGCAGTTTAAAATTTGACGGCGATTTTTAATCGTTAAACCGAGGATTTAGCAGCGAAATTTTTTTTCGTCGCGACTTTATTACACTTTTATTTATTAACTGTCAGATTTCAACTTTAAAGAATTTTTGCACGTCGTTTCGAAAATAACTTCTGCCTGACGAATTTATTTTTAAAATTAACTTGAATTAATTGAAATAACGAATAATGCGAATTCACATGGACAATTAAAATTATTTCAGGGTTGACGCACGAAGAAGAGAGGGAAAGGGCGAGAAAGAGAAGACGCAAAGGATAACGTATACACGCCAAAGAAAGCGAGGCTTTATCAAGCCGATTAATATAAACTTCCATACGTACTGGTATCGCAACATCGTAAAAAAATAATATCATAAAAAAATTATCATCCATTCAAAAGCCGAACATTAGGATTGTATAACGCGGAGCAGTAGGACTCGATGTAAGAAACGAGCTTTTATCTCGATATTCGCCGGATTTCGCTGCGATTGATTTTCGCAGCTCGTTCAAGCCTCTCCGGATTATATATTTTCGCCTCGGCGAATATTTTCACTGGCATAAAATTTATCTCCTGACCTTGTGGCAATTTCAACCTAGTTTCTTAATTCTATATTTACCCAGGAATTCTTTTTATTACATAAGATTTTTATTTGACCCCCCCCTCCTCCCCCGCGGCATCTCGAGCCACTTTACACCCGTGTCTGACGCGCGTGATGGTCGTTTGAAAA
Organism: Anagyrus pseudococci; assembly: GCA_030522585.1. NCBI lineage: Eukaryota > Metazoa > Arthropoda > Insecta > Hymenoptera > Encyrtidae > Anagyrus > Anagyrus pseudococci. The sequence continues at coordinate 23,526 of JAPYYQ010000825.1, forward strand.
TCAATCGAGCTTTCAAATAATCCGCGGGTAAACAAAATTCTCGACGCTCGATCCATTAGGGAAGCCGCGTTAAAGCCTCTCGTTTGATAAAACAACGCTGGAAAACAGAAGAAATATCGGCCGTATGCGAGTGTAAACGAAAAACTTCGGAATTGGTAGATGTGTATTTTCGTTATTCATCGCTGCAAAGAGCGAGAGAGAAACCATCTTCCAACGGAGCGAACGTCTAAACTAAATTCATTCTCGAGTGATGTGTATTTGTGTGCTAGAGTATGTGTGTGTGTTGCCAGTGAAGAAAAACTGCAGAGGCATACGTTGAAGACAAGAAGCGAGAATTCGGAAAACAAGGGGGGGAAAGAGAAAAGGAAAAGCGGATGGAAAAAAATAATAAGCAAAAAAAAAGCGAAGACGGCGAGAGAGTCAGCGAGAGAGAGAAAGAGAGAGTCTCTTGGCGTGGGCGATCGGTCGAAAATAACCGATACTCTTCCAGATAGCCGAGCGGCCGGCTTTCCACAGCAGAGCCGACCGCCGAAATCCTCGATCTGTATTTTCGGAGGCTGCCCTCCAGAAATAGACGCCCAAGCGGCTAAGCGTCACGAGAGAGCGAGCAAAACCACCTGGAGAGGTAATACGACAGAGAAATGGGACGCGTGCGCGAGTTATGATTTTTTTTTTAACATCGCCGCTAGTTTGCTAGAACATGGATTATCGCGAGCGAGACGTGTGTACGAGGAAGATTGTTATGGATTGCTGTTGTGACGTATGCGAGAGGGTAGGGTAGCTTTATATTTGTCATCTACAATACCGGAAAAACATTAGCCACGATATGCCTGCCAGTCGAAAGTGTCAATATAAACGAGGAAAAATGAAAAATGAGATATAATAAACTAGGGGACTGGGATGTTTTCCATCGGGATATATATGTGACCCAATTAACGTTTACATAACGCGCAAATTAATTCAACATAATGAGGAGGCCAAATGATATGACAAATTTTCTATTTGAAATGTTTCGGTTATTTTTAAAAATAATAAACGCCACGGCTCGGAAATAGAATTACGAAATGTTAATATGATATAGTATAAATAAAATATTATATTTGAATGCTGACACAATTTTATTTCGCGCAGAATAAGGAAGATTTTATTAAAATTTCACGCAGGTTAATTATTCTTGAAATTTTTTTGAGACGTACATATCGACGAGGTTTAATATATCTCGATTCTTTCGAAGTTTCTATCGAGCAGCTGATAATATCACAGTACAACATATTAAAATAATGTTATGCCATTATTGAATGTTTCAAGTTTATATCACAAAAACGGTCAATTAGAATGAAGAAATTGTAAAGATTATATTCTTACGGGACACGATTCAAAAACTTATTGTGTCGACTCAAAAAACATTGTTCATAAGATAAATTCTGCCTACAACATGTATTAAATAACTTTTGTACAAGTAATGCAAACATGAATATCATTTTGTGTTACTTACATGCATGTATAACTCTTATTTGTAGGTATATTGTTAGTGCTATACAGTATATGTTCGTTACTCGTATATATAATTTTAAAAATAACTATAATACGGTATTAATTAGATGTACTTAAATTTATCCTTGTTTTTAATTATTATAAAAATAATAAAGCATTTTTACTTTCAGCAATTGAAACTTTTAGAAGTTTGTTAATGAAACGTAATAAAAAGTATAACAAGAATATGCATTTCACAATTTTATCCGTTTAATCATCAACAATACACATATAAACGTTATGAATCACTAGTTGTTTGTTTCGACAAAAATTATTTGTTAAAGGTTTTAATTTTGTGTTTAGTTTGATGTAAATTGTTTTTTTTTAACGAAAATTATAGTTAATTTTATGATTGTTTGAGATAAAATGATTGTACATTAATTTTAGTGAAAAATTGAATAAAAAAAAATAATAAATTCTCTCTTCTTTGTCTTAATTTATTTTGTTTCTAATGTAAAAAATTAAACTACTAGAGCTAGCGTAGCTCATTCGCTAAAGTGCTTGCCTAAAAACTACGAAGGATCCTTGATTTTCCATCCCCAGTGGTGGAGTAAATTTTTCATGTTATTCATCGGTGGTAATCGTTATTACGATATCGACGGTATGTGGGTTTGTGATGACCGCTGTGCATATGCAAAATTGTCCTTTTCAAAGATGACCAAAACGATGTCTAAACTTGTTGATTAGAATACTCAGATTGAATAACAAAAAATTTACAAAGCCATTGTTGAACATTTACTTAAATTTATTATCACTTCTATTTACATGAAAACGCTTAAGTATTAACGGTAAATTACAAAAGAATGCAATCACTTTTTTCTCATTATTCTAAAGTATTACAACAAAGCATAAAATATATATATGAGATAAAAATATATTTACAAATTATGTTGAGCTAGCAACAAATTAATATCAAAATTCATCTATAACGTTCAATAAACTATAGCTTTCCACCAAAGTTCGTTTTTCGAAAGCGCAACTCTCCCGCGGAGAAAAGATTTATTATTTTTCCGCAACGACAATCGATGTCTCTTACACGATTAAACAATTTTCTTTCCTGGCTGTAAACATCACAACATGACTGTTGACTAGAGGCTCCTCTACAATAATCAATCGCTTCAAAATAAGTACAAAAATATTTTTATAAATTTCTGTTTTGAAAAAAAAAAAGAAAAAAATACGCATATTTATATTCCGAACGCGAGAATATAGCTATCTTTTTTTTTGTACTTTACAGCTTATATGCATAGAGAATGGTTCAAATGTGTGTCAACTATGATAGCATCAAAAATCTTGGAAAAGTGCTAATTGATCGGGCGGCACGGGCGGCTGCGATCGCCAGTCGATTTCCGGATAGTCGTCGAAGCAGCTTGGATCTCCTGGTGCTTTTAATCTCGGGCATATCGGTGGTACCAAGGCCCGCAGTGGCACCTGCATTGAATGAAAGAAAACGCATTTAATACATTTTTTACAATTAAATTGAAATAATTATTTCCACGTCGTCATTCAAAACTCGTTTCTCCGTGTTTCATCGTTAAATTTCGCGAAATCAATTAATTGCTAAAAAGTTATCTTTGAAATCTGTAGATAAAAAAAGAGAAAAAAAAAGGAAGATTAATCGAACTTTTTCCCCGGTGCAATCTAATCGATCGAATCGCAAAACAAGTACCTGCGCCCAATCAACAAGCTTGAACCATCGATGCCTTTTTACATCCTCGGCTCCCTGTCTCATGTTGCCGAGTCTCTTTGTCCTGTCAGCTACCAGTAGCTTTTTTACCAGATCCTTGGCTATGGGATCCATGTGCTTGGGCCATTCAATTCTGCCCCCAAGGATCTTCTCATAAATTCCAAATGGATTGTCGTCGAAGAACGGCGGAAAGCCCGATAGCATCTCGTAGATGAGAATGCCAAGCGCCCACCAGTCGACGGCCTTGTTGTGACCCTTGCTCTGGATTATTTCCGGAGCAAGGTACTCCGGGGTGCCGCACAGTGTCCATGTCCTGCTGCAATTCGAGCAATAATAATTTTATAAACTTTTCCTTTTTTCCATTTTCATTATTATCATTGATAATGGATATTAAGCGATGCGATGAAAAGTATATAAATTTTATGAAACTTGGCATCCGGCCTGGAAGGTAATTAACACCATATGATAATTACGAGTAGATGTATGGTTTCTATTCGCGTCGTCAAACTTTTTTGAAATTATTGAAAATTCAAGCATTTAATACAGCACGATAATGGTTTTCTTGGTTAATAAGACAATATTAGTCATTTTTTTTTCGACTACATAATTCGCAAGGAAAGTACAGTTTTAAATTAACGTAAGGGAAATTCACATTAATTAGAGCTGGCTGTTATCCAGGTACTTAATAATTAATAGCATTAGCGCTAATAAATAATATAGTCTCTCTAAAATATATATCTCGGCAATCTTTACTTCAGTACGTTGGTATCGCTAATTAGCAGTGCATTTAGTTGTTCAAATTACATTGTTCGCAGCTTCGGTGTATTTAATATACGTTACTTGTCTAATTCATAAAACAAGTTATGATTATAATGCAATGAAAAATCGTTTTTTAATTACTACACTAATTTTATAAAAAAATTCTGTAAATTCGTATTTTCTTTCTTAGCTTTTAAATTCAAGAAAGCGAAGAGTATCAAATTTCAATGCAAACCTGTCGATGAGCTTTTTAGAAAATCCAAAGTCGGTGATTTTCAGGTGACCCTGGTTGTCGAGCAATAGATTCTCCGGCTTGAGATCTCGGTAGACGATGTGCTTGCTGTGCAGATACTCGAGCGCACAAACGATTTCGGCGGCGTAGAAGCAGCTGGTGCGCCCGGAGAAGCGTCCTGCCGCGCGCAAGTACGAAAAAAGCTCGCCGCCAGCCACGAATTCCAGCAGCATGTATATTCTCGCCTCGTCCCGGCCGCTCCATAACCTGATATCGTACAAATCCAAAAGGGACGGGGACGTGAATAAGTTTTCTTGAAAAAAAAAAGTAAAACCGATGCGAAGCTTCGGCCCAGCTAAATATATACGCGTCTTGCGATGCAACCGCGCTGTTGTAACGTACTTTGTCACGTTTTATTTCAACAGCGGGATTTTTTGTTTTTGGAAATTCGTTATTTTTACGCGGAAATCGGGAGATACCCGAGTTAAGGGTTACGTAATATTCGTAATATTCATAATCTGAGATTTATAAAAATATTCGCGCGTGATTCATTTTTTTATTATTCCAAACAACAAATATTTATCATTTCACAATTCAAGATAAAGAATACTGTTTTGTAAAATTTTTCTATTACTTCTTTTTTCTCGCGACAACTTTATGTTATTTTTCATCAGTCACGAGAGTGCGTTGAACGTACTCCAAATAGAAGATAACTACGTAAAAGTAATATTCTCGTCTAGAGACAACAGACTTCGCGGAAGTTCACGTTATCTACGTCATTCCATTGAGAAAAGCTTTTCAAAAAGATCTCTTATTTGCGTAGTAGTAAAAATTGACTTCACAAAAATTACTTGTAAACATGAAAAGCACAAATACGAAGTTTAAGACTATTTCTTTCGTAAAATTAATTTTAATACCATAGACGCGAAAATAACTTTTGAAAACACTTGTTCAGTGTCGCAAACAAATGCTAAATAGTTTACTTACATGTTAACAACGAAGGGATGCTTGATTTCTTTGAGAACCATAATTTCATTGCGCACGTGATCGACCTGCTTGAGCCGAATGACATCAACCATGGAGAGGATTTTCAGTGCTAATGGCTTGCCGCGATGACGACACAGCACGACTCGGCCAAACGTTCCGGTCCCTTTAGACAAAATTTTCAGAGTTTCTAATAAAAGAAAAAACAAATGCTTCCGTGACACGGAAACCGTTTTTAAGCCGGCATAGAAATATAGCTTGCGCCACCCACTGTTATGGTTTATGCTATTTTTAAAATATGTCTTTCGCGCTGTCGACATCTCAAGAGAGTTTGAGGAAAATTCGGATTATTATTCTTTTCTTTTTTTTCCTCGATCAATTTATTGGAAGATTTTTTTTGGATGTTTTAAAAAGTTGTTGATTTAACCATCGTAGAAGACCATGTTTAAAAATAATTAACAATGAAATTACTTGAAATTGCGTTAATTATTAAGGAGGACCAAATAATTATTATCGTATCGTAAAGTTGTCTATACTATATAATAGGAAAAAAAATCTTATTTTTATTTGAGCAGTTTGTGGGCGTGAGTTTAACGCATCTGAATTAAAACTTGGCTCCGCGTCAATTTGCATTTTAAGAGTTAAAATTTTTTTTACACCACACCGTTCATTGAATAACGTGGGCACCAGCTCTAAACGCTAACGAAAGCTTTCACCAACAAAGCCCACAGTCTCATTCAATTAGCGCCAATATCGAAAATTTGAAAGAAAAAAGAATAAAAATCTCCAACGATCGACACGCGCACACATACACACCACCTTAAAAATACTGTATTACGTCAGGTCGAGATTTCTTTTTTTTTTCATAAAGCTCGCGTCATTAGCGTGCAGCGAAAATAAATACGCAAATATAAATACAAGCGTGTACGCCAAAATTTCGCTCGAAATCCGAATATCCTCAAGGCTGAGAAGTTACGAGGCGCACGCGCGCGAAAAACAGAAAGCCCACCAAACCCCTAGTGAAACTCTTTCTATCCATCTCTCTCTCTCTCTCTCTCTCTCTCTCTCTCTATCTTTCGCACATCCTACACAACGCATCTCGCTAAATTCTCAAAATAATCGGACATGGGAACAATGGTAAAGCTTTGCGGAAGTGCATGGACGTTTACGCGCGGGCGTGCGAACCGCGTTGAAAATAACTCAGGCGCACAAGAGAGAGAGAGAGAGATACAGAGAAGACGTTGGATGGGGGAGGGGGAGAGGAGCAAGGGCTAAGCGAAGCGCGTCCAATTACGCAGGCTTGTCGATGAGCCGTAGCCGGATATGTCTGAGCTTGTGTGCAGTCTCGTACAGGTCGATGGATCACGACGCGGATTCTAAGACGAAGAGAGAGAGAGAGAGAGAGAGAGAGAGAGACAGCGCAGTTCTCGTTTTTCTATAAATATATAAGAGCGGTACTCTCTCGCTTGCTCTCGCTCTGGCAGCGAATCGCTACCGCCGCGAATGATGATCCGCGACAGGTGTCAGGGGCGCAGTTGCTGCAGCGGTAACTTGGAAGCCTTTCCGCGTGAGACGACACGCCGAGAGGAGGATGTGCGTAAGCGGCAATTTTTAGGGGTAAATTGTTGTTTATCCATCTTCTAAATTTTAACTTTCTCGTGTCGCGTTGGCGTTTAACGATGAAAATGGACGAGAGATTAAACATTCAACATCGAAATTCCTATTTTTACACGTTTTCATTTTCATTCGAGTTTGTTTTCTCGTTTTAATCAAACCTATGAAATTCATATGGTAATCGCTTGCGAAAAAAACAAAAACTCAAAACATCGCGAAGACGAGGGCAATCGAGCGCGTAAACGTTCCAACTAACAGACTGGCGCACATAGCAGCCGGATTCAATCAAAGCAAGAGACGTGCGCGCCGCGTCTCTCGCGCTAACGGTACAAGCCATCAGCGCCTCATACGGTATAAATGCAGTCAGCTGCAAAGCCCGAGCTCTCACCACACACGAATAAGAAGAAGAAGAAAAAAAACAAGAAATCCCACTCCTCTCCTCTCTCCTAGAACTCCCTGGAGCTTGTCGTCAAGCAGTCCCTTCGAGCGCGTCCGAGAAATCGCGACGATAGTCCCTCTCTCTCTCTCTCCCCGATTCGCTTGGCCCGTCGCTGGAAAGCGGCACAAAGAGGCTTTTCGAGAGGTTCGACTTTCTCTCGGGCGCTCGATTGCAGGTGAAAACGAGCCCGGCTGAAAATGGAGCCGAGTAACGACGCTGACTTTTGAATTTTGGAACGGCTGAGTTTGAAAAGCCGTTTTTTTAGTTTTTTTTTGCAAATTGAAAACGATGAGACGATGACTGCCGCAGCGAAGTTTCCATTTCAATTTTGCGTCAAACGCTGCTTTCCGAGGGTATTTTGGCGAGTCTAGATTGTTTTGTTGATCCGAAGTGCGTGTTGGTGTCACTTGCGCGCGCTAAACAAGCATCGTTATTAAACGCACAAAGGAATAATAATTCAAAGGTCGAGCGACGTTTTAACGTCCACGATGTATACGTATATATGCACGGGATATCGATGCGTTATTTTGGCACGCGATGATATCGAGTACTCGGCCGATTTTGATTCATACCGGCCAAGCGAACAATTAATCCTTCCATCATAGCTTATTCTGTCTCGTTAAATTATTCATCGCGTGCGCGAGATGTTGTAAAAACGTCGAGCTTTCTTTTTCAACCCCTTCCTCTTGCGCAACAAAAGAAAATTCAAATCTACATCTTTCAATCGGCGAGCATGAAGAAGCCTTTCACAATTAGGCTTCGTGGTTATTCATTTTGTAGCAGCGTCACGGAGAATATTCAACGAGACGCGAGAGAGGCCCCTGACTTAACTGTCGACACACTCTTTCTCTCTCTCTCTCTCTCGGGAGAGAGAGCAGCTCTTTTCTATAAAAGGGCTAACGGTACTTTTTAGTACTAACTAGACAAAGACAGATAACTCACTGACACGCGATTCGCCTGGCCTACGGGTTTAAGATACATCCGAAACACATTGCCGAGCGAGTTATTTCGGTTTAACCGGCATTTTACGCCGAGAGCCCTGATAAAATTTATTTCGGCGATCGTTCGAAGAATTGTTTCGTTGCAGTTTACCTCGGTGGCGATTAAGTAATTACGGACTGTTAAGATTCCGGTGGCCGATATTGAAAATTTTAAAATTATAGGTTGGTCTGGTATTGTCTTTTTAAAATCGACGTTTGGTAAAAATTAACCGGTGGAAGGGGATTTGAGTTTATTTATTAACGATTACAATCGCACGATGATATAAAACGACCATCGGATATTGGTAATACGATCTAGATAAACTGCCGGCTGGAGCATAGATTGATTAACAGTTTTTTAAGTGTCGAAGGAAGTTTTATGTATTTTTAGGCCGTACCTCTAATTTTAGATCGTATTTTTAAAAATATCAAATTAACCTACCGGTCTATTCGTGAATATAAAATTTTCACGCGCCCAGTATTGAAACACTATCTTAAATTTCACATCATTAATAATAATCCTCCCCAAAAAAAATTAGAGCCAGCAATTCTTTGTTTCATTAATTACCGAAGACAAAAAAAAACGAATGATAAGTTGATCTTACCGATAGTCCTGATCATTTCAAGATCATCGATCTCGAATCTCTGCAGATCCTCTTGGGAGGACTCCTCGTCGGACGTCGTTTCACTGGACATGCTGGCTAGCCTCTCGCGCGTCAGCTTAAGCGATATAGGAAAGAGAGAGACCCTACGGGCTCTCTTTCTTCCGCACAGACAGAGAGAGAGACAAACACACACAGAGATAGACACGTGCGCACCGGTTCAACGCTCGGCCAGCCGCTCCGACTCGCTCCTGCCGCTTGCGCGCCTCGACTAGTGGCCTCGAAGACGCACACGTGAAGTCGAGCCCCGCGCGTCCAACTCTTTCTCTCTCTCTCTCTCCTTCTCTCTTTCTTTCGCTCGCTGACTATCGAGAGGGCGGTGCTTTTTTTTCTTCGAGCTGGAAAATATATGAAGCTTTCAGCTGACTTGTTTTTCGAGGAGTTTTGGAAGATTTGAAGAATGGATTGGGCGGTCGGTAGTGAGATGATTTGGGATAGGTTTAGTTTTTTTTTGGAGGTAATTAGAGGAGATTTTTCACTTTGAATGAATAGAAGTAGTTTTGAATGTGTTATATACGGGGTGCAGTGATTTTTTTTCTGTGATTTTTATTTCGAATAGACTTTGGAACACGCGAATATTTTATATAAAATCTTTGAATTTTGGGATAGTGCTATGGTCGGGCGTGTGATGCAGTGATTCATCCGAAACTTTTAATGTTTAGACTACGAAAATCCGAAAGAGATATTATTGAAATTATTGATTTGTATAAATAAATATTTCGCGCGTAGAAAGCGACTGTAAAATAAAATCTATTTCTAGTTTTTGTATCAAATCATCGGGCGCACCGCTATTGATTGATAAGGAAAAATCAAGTGTGCGTAATGGAAAATTGTTGTAAAAACATTTTTTTTCTATAAAAATAGATGAAATATATTCTTTTTTCTTCAGTACTACGGAATCTCGAGTCTTACATATTATGATAATTAAACATACGAATGAATATTTCGAAAAGATTCCTGATGTATGGTTACAATTTTTTAACATCTGGCAGCACTACAAGTTTTGTGACTCAATTTTAGAGTATAAATATTTTAGTATAATTATAAAATGAAAACAAGACGTAGTTCGTTTTATGGTACAACAAACAATTACGAAAGGTTTCATTTTCGAGTTGTTGCGCGAAAAATTATTGCGGATTATGGTAATAATAAAAGTTAAAAAAAAAGGTTTGCATTTTAACGCAACATTTTGCAATGAAATTTATTATTCAGCTCAGTTCGCGTGCGAGTTTTTAATGGGAGCAAAAATTGATATTCCGCGCGGAGAGTATCCATTTGCTACGGTGTAGCGTTGACAGAAAAATGCCTTGCTCGTTTCGTAATGCTCAGATCATACGGCGCGGTACCACTTTCTATCTTCCTTTCACTTGAGCTTATCGTGCCATCTCGGTTTGATAATCGAATGCTACCGGCAAAAATAGTAAACTCTTCCCCTACCTTTTTATGGTTCCACTCAATAAAATAAATAGTCAAAACAAAAAATAGATAACCATGAATTAATTATCATCGAAAAAAATCACATCTAGAGCAGAGCCTATTATTTTTTCTACGAATGTGGTTGACGAAACGGAAAAATGTCCTACTAAATAAAAAAAGTAAGTAGAATCGGTCAATTTCTCTTGACAAGAAGTGCCAGTCGATCGATTCGTACGAAGAGAAAGCTCCTTTTTTTTGCAGAAGCAACAGGCTATCGTCCTACTGGCCTGTTCCATTAAGAAAAAGAGTAAAATAAAATCTAGAATCACAGCCCTTTTTTATCCTCAATCTCACGTTATACCGTCATATTCACACTTCCCAATCAACATAACCCCACTCCCACAATATTCTAACCCCCCCTCCCTAAAAACCCCAAAAATCCACAACAAAAACTGCTCACTACCGATCAACCGCGCACATCTCCCCACAAATCCAACGATTCTCCAGATCCGAACGCGCACAATCGCATTAAGCGATTCCAGTAGTAGCAGATCACGGGGGCACGTATAAACAGCCCCGGCGTTTGACCCCGATAACATTCCACTATTTACCTTTCTCCGTGCGGCCCAGAGCAGTAGCAACAGCAGCGGCAGCAACAGCAGTAGTAGTACCACTACTAGGCAGCGGTAACACGCAGCTGCAGCAGCGGGATGTCTCGGACGTATAGCTTGAAAAGTAAGGAAGGGGGGGGGGGAGGAGCGCCTGGGGGGTGCTAAGTGCGAAACCGAGTCTCCGCTGCGCGCCAACGAAAACAAGCGTGCAACTGAGGCAGCAGCCGACACAGTCTCCAAGCAACGTATATACTTCTTCTGCTCTCGTACAGATAGATATCCAAAGTATATACAGCCAAGGGAGGAGGGGACAGGAGGGAAACTAAATCGAGGGGACGGACGGACCGAGCGCCTCGTCGTCCCGAAGCGAGCCGACGAGCATCGCGGAACTGAACGGCCGCTCTCGGCTCGCCGCTGCGATCTCAAAAGACTCTCTCTCGCGCTCTCGCTCTGTCTTCGTCCTCCTCCTGTCCCTCGACCCCCCCTCTCCCACTCGAATGTTCGCTGTCTCGTTCTACCACTGCAGCCTCCCCTCTTTCTCTTTCTTTCGCGCTCTCGTCTGTCGCTCTGCTGGGGCACTTTTCTCTTTCCTCTCTCTCTCTCTCTTGCTCGGTTTCTCTTTCTGGATGACCGTGTATACACTCCTGTACACGGGCGTTGGTTCTGCACCGGGGGATACAGGTGTGCGCGCGGGTCACGGATACGCCGGCGCATACGGGCTGAAATAATCCTTCTCGCTGCGTAGATATGCATGTTTTTTGATTATGTGCGCTTGTAGAAACAAGTAGATAATGGAACAGTTTAGTCAGACGCGCATTATAAAAACGACCGCGCGAACGCACGAAGGTGTGCAATCCTCGACACGCGATTTATCAAACATTATATGATTCTATATGAACTTTCTCAGTCTTATAAGCTACTCCATAAAAATTCCAAAGTAATAAAAAATTCTTTTAGATCTCCGATCAAGATTATCAAATCCTATAAAGCTCTCGATCGCACGCGATATTTTTCCATATTTTCCAATTAAACAGCCAACGTAAAAAATTTATACAATTTTAAATTACGATCATTGTAAATATAAAATACACAAGGCAGAAAATCATAAAAGAATAATCAAAAAAATCGTATATCCAAAAGCTTTCCCATCTCTTTTTCCTCCCATTCCGCTGGCTATTCACAAACGCCGATAACGATCCCAACACACGTCGAGAAAACAATCGCAGAGAGAGGCCCGTTAAGCGGGATGAAAGAGTGAAACTCATCCGCCGTCGCGCGAATCATTTTCTAAAATCTCTCTGGACATCATTGCGGCAAAGAAGAGAGCGGAAAGCAAAGGGGGGGGGGGGAGTCGAGAAAGCAAAAATACTCAGAGCGCGACGAAAGGCTCTTTCTCCGCGCTATTAATGTCGCCCGCGCTGGTGGACGCGGCGAAACATCAGACCACGCGTCTCCCGCCCACGCTACTCTTTTTTTTTTCAGCCGCATCATCGACGACTCTCTCTCTCTCTCTCTTTTCTTACTTCGCGCGACAAACGCGACTAGCGCGTGTGCGCCTAATCTTAGATTCTTTGGAAGCTCACTCTCTCTCTTTTTTGCTCTTAGTCAGCGCTTAAATTTACGGAGCAAAGGACGAGGGCCGTGTCTTGGCGTTTTATGCTTTACGATAGCGCGAGCGCTCGGCCCAAGGCGCGACGACGACTCTCGCGGACTTATTTTCGCGGCTTGGCCGAGCGCCAGCCAGCCGGCCAGCCTCTCTCTCTCTCTCTCTCTCTCTCTCTCTCTCTCTCTCTGTATATACGGAGAAAGGGGAAGCGGCGCGTTGATTTTTGAATTCGCCTTCTCTTCCCCCGGCCCTCGCACACCGACGACCACAAACGCTCTCTGCGCGTGAATTATGGGTGGCCAAAGCCGTATTTACGTCTGGCCGGGCGCGTTTTGATTTTCCAGGAGAGAGACGCTGATGGGGGCCTATACGGGCACGGCTATCCGAGCTCTGGCATTTGTTTTGCATATGTATGGCACACGATTGGCCTGCGATCGACGAAGCGGTTGAATAATATAGGTTTTTTTTTTGTTCGCGTGAGTACTACCGGTTTGTCCCTTATTTATTTGTATTTTGGGGTTTTTCTGTTTTTTTTCTTCTTCTTCGTAAGTCAATGACGATGCGTAAACTATGTATTCAATATTGACGAGCTAATTTTCTCGGATCCCTCGTAATTTTGTAAAAAGACGATCTTTTTAACGTGGACGTGTGGATCATTACAATGACATTTTAACTGGCTCGCTAAAATTTTAAATAACAGGAAAGTTTTGTTGGCAGATGTTGTACCTTGACGCGCTTCTGCTTTTTCTTATTTGTTTTGCTTCTATTTAAAAACAGTTCGTAACACTTTAAACTGCTTCTCTGTTACTTTTTCTTTTTTTTTTTTAAGATGCAACACTGCGTCTTTTTCAATGTCTTGATTAAAATTTATAGCCTCCTCGCTACGTACTCGCCGCTGATTAAAAATATTTTTACGCGCGCCATGGTAATTAAATACAAAATACAAAATTTCAGGCGTTTACTGAAAATTTCCGAGCAATAAAAAAAAGATTTTAATTTTAATCGGCAAAATTGTCATTCAATGTTGATCATGCTTATAATGCAGTCGCAAAAACATCGAATTTCTCATCAGACACTGTCAATCACGCGATTGAAATAAAATCACTCTCGAATTTTGCATACATATTAAATAATTATTGCAGGTTTTTCGTTGAAAATCAACCCCAAAATACGACACGAATATTAATCTTTGCCTCTGCAACAGAACGAAGAAAATTTTCCCAAAAACTACTCTTAATTAAAATTTCTAAAACAAGAAATAAAAAGGATAGACAGTCGTCATTCGTACTCGAATCTTATACCTAGACACGAGACTACAAGATCCGTATCCAAGTACACTATATAGCTAACCCTTGCACACACGTGCAATCAAGCTCGTAGATCCGCAAGGTCGATTGTCGTCTCTCGCGCGTGAAAGCAGCTCGTTACACGCCGCACATAGGCGCTTTTAACTCTAAGAAGAAGGAGAAGGAGGTGGAGGAGCAGCGCGACGCCGTGTGAAACGTCGCCTGGGCGTTAACTCACGCACGCCGGAAATCGCGAAAAAAAAAGAAACGTCCCGCAGCACCAGCCGAGAGGTTTGCGCGCGAGAAAATCGCGCGCTTATTACGTGAGGACGAGGGAAGTCGCAGGAGAGAGAGATACAGCTGGGAGCTCGGGTTACGCGTGTATATTGAATAATTAAAGCGCGAGCTCAATTATTATTATGGGAAAGCAATTTGCTTAGCCCGGAGATGATGCAGAGGCGCCGTGTGCGCGGGTAAATAGTCCAGAGCTATATAGGAATGCGTTTAATTTGACGAGTGTGTATAACGCAGCGAGCGTTATGTGCTTTTCCCGCTCGATCGTGCGCTCAGGTTTCAGGAAATATTAATCCGGGCCGCGTTTGGAGTCCGCTGCTTCTTGATTATTAGCCTTCTTCTATACGCCTGTCTTTTATTTTCCAATTACGCCTAGGCGCAATTATATTACCTTCTTCATTTTCTCTCAGCGTACACTTGTCATCGCGCTTGTAATCGTAAGATATACCAAAATGAAAATTTATTCGTGGATAAGTGCGAGAAAGAGAGAGAGAGAGACGCATTATAATAAGCTCGGTGTCGTGCAACGCGACGTTTTAATTATCCCCCATAGCTCTATATATAAACATTCCGCTGCGAGAGAGAAGGGCGTTTTGCGCAATGTACCGCTTCTGCGGCAGCTCCGCAATCGCTTATCTCGAGCGCGAAGCCTCACGAGACAGTTCTCACATAGCGAGAGAGAGACACACGAGAAGGAGATAGATAGCGCGAGCCACCACGCGCGGCCAAAGTAAACAGGAAAACCGAGTCCTGGAATTTGTCGCTTAAGCTATTTCGAAAGCTCAATCTCGATTCATTAGGGAAATGAAAAGGTCAATCGTCACTCATTATTTCCGTATCAAACATGAAATCATACCGGTATCGCTCTACATTCCCCTCGCGATATCCCTTCCATTCAAACATGCCCATACGCCTCGAGAATTCGACCGCAAGCCCAAACAGAGAGAGAGAGACGCGCCCGAAAAACCATCAACAGAGCGACGAAGAAGCCAGAATAAAGAAGCGCGCGCAACTCCGTTCGCAAAGCGCGCATTGTGCGCGCGTACCGCACGTCCATATGTATATCCGTTGGTTCGCGTGGAGGGGCCGCTTTCTCCCGCAATTATCAGCGATTACCAGCCCCGGCGTCGCTCTTTCGCTCTTTCATTATCCCATTCCTACCGGCGCGCATATTCGCCAAAGTCCCGCGCGCACCTGCAATTTCCATGCAAAGCAGACAGAGAGAATGAAGAAGGAGCGCGCGAGCACATACCACGAGAGGGAGTACATGGCCTCCTCGCTCTGTGTACAGCAACGGTGGGATGGCCGCTCGCAAAGTCCCGCAACGCGCGCATACACCGGTGTAGAGAAAAAAAAAGGGGGCCCAACAAAGCCCTGCGCCGTGAAAAATTATCAATCCAAACGAGGCATCGTAGTAGTCCTCCCCCGAAGCTTGCCATCAAGCATAGCTATCCGCAACGACGTAGACACGAAGAGAGAGAGAGAGAGAGAGCAAGAGAATCGTCGCGGTCATTGCTGTGTGTGCATATAGTGCAACCGGCAAACTGCCCTCGTTACGTCAGTAGCCTGCCAGTCGTAGACTCTCCCAGAGCAGAAGAAGACGAAGAAAAAAAGAAGGAAGCCCAGCTCGCTAATCCGATCCCGGCCGGGGGAACCCGTGAGACCGGTAAGCCCGCGCCGCGCTTCCCCCCACTCTCATCCGCCTCTCCCGGAGTAATTACCCCTTGGCAGTACGCCGCTATGCGAGCGCGCATGCTAACCATTCCACGACACTTCTTTTTTTTCGACCCCGTCATTCGGGCCACAGGGCCAGAGAGGGGCGCTCTGGTAACGAGAACGAACGCCGACGCCTATATACGACTTTTGCATGCAGGTTAATCCCGAGGAGGGCCTAACGATGATCGTAGGATACGCGAGGGAAGATGATATAACGGAGCTTTTTACCGTGGCTAAGCGCCTAGAGGAGAGCTCGATGATACAGCCAAGGGAGGGAGAAAGGGCTTGGCAACGGCTGTGTACTCGCTCTAATGATGCTTACGTTATATTCTTTTCTTCGTAATGCCTTTCAATTTAGATCTCGTCTCGTACAGGGGGCCTCTCTCTCTCTTCATTTCGTTCGGACGTATGGTACACACATCGGAATGGAAGTCGAAGTGACTTTCTTGATTCTCCTTTGTTTGCTCTCAATCGCGTTGGGGGTATAATTATCGGTTTTCGGCGGGGGTTCTTTAATCGATTTTTGAAACGATTCTCTTGTTAAGACGTACTTTGGCTCGCAGTGTATACGTGTCTTTTAATCTTTAAAAGAGTTTCACTGTTCGCGGATGATCGCGCGCGCAAAAAAAAAGGAAAGGAAACGCTTATAATTATCGAGGCGCAATTGCAAATGCCAGGTCGCGAATAAGTCAGGGTCCAATAAGCCGTTCGGCCAGTCTACACTTGGATATTATACGCGTTCAAGTTCATATCCCGCGGACGGCGAGAGTGAATCATAGGCTCGATTACGTATTTATCACTCGCGCGTGTGTGTGTGCCGCTCTTGCCAAGAGCCACAATGGAGAGCGTCTCTCTTTCAAGAGAGCGAAAGAGATGAAAAGTATAAAATTTTCGAGGCTCGCGCCCACGCGGTCTTCTCACTCTCTGGCAAAAGCAATTTCAGTTCCGTCCTAACGGCAGTATATACGAACGAGCACACGTAGATTTTTCGTGCCGAGCGAAACTTGGCGTATATAAACGATTAAACGCCACCCGCAGCCCCTGACGTCAGCTTTATCTACTTTCGATTGCGATTCTCCTGCGTGCTATACGCGCGCTCGACATGTGCGCGCCCACACTCCGTAGGTCCCTCCGTTTTATTTTGTTTCCCTCTTTTCTTTTTTTTTTCTCATCGCGTTTTAAAATATATCGTACGGGACAAGAAGAAATTTCCGATAAAAAAGAAACGAGCCAACGCGCTCGTCGGCTACTGTATTTTTTTTAGAATAACCAAGAAAATCATACACGTAAAAAAGCGCAATCGTTGCGTTATATTAGCAATAAACGGAAATATCAATAAACTGTCTTAAACGCGAGGGCAATGCCGCGATATATACACTACGTTCATTCTCATGCAAGAGACGCGGCCTTCCGAGCTTGTCTCTCTCTCAATCATTCCCGCAACAAGAGGGCAAAAAAGGGAAGGGGTCAGGAGGGAGCAAAAAGGGGGAGATAGTACAAAGAAAAAAGGCGGAAGGTAAAAAATGCGGGTAAGGCCGCGTGTGGCGCGCGATAGATATACATATACGTGTACGCCTATACACTCGCACCAAGCGTAACAGTCATTGTCGAGCAAGGGGGGTGTGAGGAGGGGAGGGACCCGTGGATATAGGTTTTCGCTAACCTGTTACAACATCTGATAAAATTCAATATTCAAATCGACCGAGAGAGAGGGGGGGGAGGGCTCGGTTTTACGCTCTGCTACGCGGCAAACGCGTGTATTATGACAAATGGCTAAATAATGCGGCGAGCACACGAGATCGGCTGGCCAGCAAGTGAACGTACGCGCGTTCCTTCTCTTTTGTGTCCTGGGGATGTGTGTGTGTGTGTGTGTGTGTGTAAGTGTGAGTTGTCTGCGGGGATATTAGAATCGCTCGGCTGAGTCTCTAATGACAGACGAGAGATACATGATTGTCGCTCGACGCGTTTCGGTTTCGAACGCTGGAGTTAAAAAATGACGCGACCGTATAGTCGACCTCTGTGCGCGTGTGTATCGCGTACGCTCGATGGAAAAACCTGAAGAATGTGCGGGAATTATTTTTTTTGTTTTCTTTTTTCAATTTTTTTTTTTTAATTCTCTGCCTCTCTTGCTTTACAATGTGTACGCGGTGTTGTAGGAGAGCGTTATTACGAGGTCTATTGTTTTTTTGCGCACCGAGAGCGATGGATTTTTTTATTTCGCGAGCGCGTTGTTTTTTTTTCCTTTAGCGCGCCCGTTGCGAGCTAATTATTTTTTTTTTCGTTTCTAATGACTAATGTTTTGAGGTCGGCTTGTGGATGGATATATGTACGTTTGTAACGTTTGACGAATTTTGAAATACGTTGATACTTTGTTTATTACATGTTTATTTCGACAATTATGTATCAAAGATTGTTAGAAGCACAAAATAAACAAAAGCTCGATTGCGTATCGGAAAAACAACGAAAAAAAAGAAAAGATAAAGAATGCTAAGGAGTATAGGCAAAGAACAGAGTATATAAGACTGTTATAAAATTCGTAATTAACATTATTAAGACGGGGAGAATCGTTGTATCCGACCGAGCGAGCATTAACTGACCCTCACCACAAGCGTCGTCGTCGTCTTTGGTATGCTCTCTCCCTTCGTACACGTTATACTCAGCATTCCTGCGGTAGATAATCTCCTTGCGTGTTTTAGATTATCCGGTTTTATTACAAAAACTTTTTCCGATACTTATCCCGGGCAATCAAGCAGTAAGAAGAATATCAAGTATACTTACGCAAAATTTCACGTACACGCATTCTCCAAGGGCTCACTGAGCGCATATCGCGATACATCGGCATCGTCGCTGCAATTCCCAGGGCCTGGGTATTATACCTTTTAATCTCCAGCAGCAGGCACGCAAGTGTAATATATATATTCATGCAAAGTGCGTTTTCTTCATCAGCAACGAGGAGTAAGGCTAAAAGCAATTCGGTGCTTTATTCGTCTACAAAATTTACACCCTTTTCAAACCTTTATAGATCGAGCAGCTCCATTAAAAAACAAATCGGCAATCCAAGGGATTCTTCAAATTTGAAAATAATAAAGATAAAGAAGAGCCCACGAAGGGCGTGCGAGAGTGCGCAGGCGCTCGAGTCGCAGGGGTCGGCTTCGTATCAGGCTCGGGGGATCGAATAATTCGCGGAAAACAATGCCACAATCAGCCTGGCATTTTCACACGCGCGGCGTTTCCGCAAAGCGCGCGCCGCTCGCGCATCCGCGATAGAGAGGCCACGCCGTACCCACACGCTCCTATACACACACAGCCGCACGAAGTACGAAGGGGCTGTATACAGGGGCAATTCACGCGGCGACCTTCTACCCTCGACACCCTCCCTCAACGAAATTGCGTTCCCAGACAACGATCCCACGCGCGGCGCTATGTCCTGCGCAGCCGGAAGTCCCTTTTGGCTTCCGGAAAAGTTGAAACTCCAAGCCGCGCGTAGTAGCTTTTTTTCGGAAAAGTCAGCCGAGGGGCAGGGAGAGAACTTTATGCTAATGAGCTGACGAGTTTGTTAATGGGCCGTTTTTGTTGGAGGCCCAGCTGTTTCTCTTCTGGGAACGAGCGCGCCCCGTACGGCGTGAATAACGAGTGCAGATGTAGGTAAGAGAGTAAAGGGGAAATAGAGAACGCCCGGTGAAACTGGATTGCCGCGATCGTTAACATTGACAAATTCGAGCATTACTTCGAACGTTGGGAATAAGCGATTCGGCTAATGCGCGGCTATTTTGAGTAATCGAGAGCTCCTTATACGAATTTGCTATGCAACGAGTTATTTTATTACAATGTACCTGCAATTCGCCGAGCTTAACGTTTCAAAGGCAAATACGCAACGATTGGAGGGGGTGATAGTCGGATGGGAATGAATCGCAGAGCACGGCTGTCTTTACGTTGATACAGTGCTTCGCGTGTGCGTAGATCGAGTTCGAGTTTTCCATTAGATTTCGAGAGATTCATATCGCTCTCTCTCGGCTTGTAAGGTCTTTATTTATGCGAGTCGTTATGGATATCCGCTCGAAAGAGTCGCACCGACGTAATTGATTTAATTACTGCTGTATACACGCGGGTAGATATGCGATGATGCAAACAATATTCGATGTGTACACGTTACGATGTAGCAGAACTACCTGAATTCGTCGTGGCGTCCGACTGAATCATCGAGATTTAAATAAGATAAACTTATACGATATGTAGATTATCGCGAAAAAAAAACATACGCGCTAAGTATAAATATAATTCCGGCCTGTCCTATACAAACGGCAATAAACATCCCCCTGGATAATTCCAAGTATTGATTCACCAGAACTAAAATGAATAAAAAATGCACGGCGTGCGTAGCGAAGAAGCCGAGTTAAGGTATAACGTCGCGGCCAGTATGACATACCGCGAACCTCATAAAAATTCTTCGACGAAAATACAAGAATAAAAAGAGATAGAGAGAGAGAGAGAAAAAAAATAAAATTTCCAGTCAACATCCAGTAGGAGAAGTAGGCAGCCGCTGGTGGCAACAAGTGGACTCGAGAATATATAAGTCTCGGCTTTGGCGAGCGTCGTCGTCACGCCAGCTCTAAAAACAACGAAGCGCGGAGTAAAGCCGCACGAGAAGTATAGCGCAGAGTAGTAGAAGAGGGGGAGCAAACCGGAAGCGTCGCTTTCTGCCCGGCTGCCCGCGAACAATGAGATTGGTGCGACTGAGCGAGAGAGGCAGACGAGCAGAGGAGCGAGTATTCCTCTGTTTTTTCTCTCTCTCTCCAACCTCGTTCGCTTCACCTTTAACAAACGTGTACTTCTTGCACTTTTTTTTTCCTCTCTTTCAAGCCTCCAATCAACGCGCCAACTGCAGGTGTGTGTATGTGTACTCCCCTCCCCCAGGTCGATTTATCGAGACCGAGGAGGAATTATGGAATGATACCTTTAGCTTTACGCGAATCTAGATAAGCCGAGACTCTCTCTCTATTGCCTTTATATCGGCCCCTCGTTCCCCTATGAGAGCGAAGGAGGAGGGTATAGTGTAAGAGGAGTGTACTCTAGGCTGAAGCATCGCGAAGGGCTCTGTTGTGTGCGATACTCTACGGCCGAGGTAGGTGTATTACTTTTCGGACGCGCTGACCGTTCGCCTTGACACGCGCTCGTGCACGGAGATAATTCAGCGGGGCTTACTGCCGAGCGAGAGAGAGAGGGAGCATGTTCTGCTTGGTTTTGTAGCAGCGTTCGTTATGTGCTCGACGCCGAGGGTTAAGGATGCAACTGACATTTCGCACACGCTCTCTCTCTCTCTATACTGAGCGAGCAATTTTCAACCTGCTGCTCGTTGTTCGCTTAGAGTTAACGCCAGTGTGCCCGTGTACCGAGAGGAGAGGGGAGCCAACGGCTTGTTGTCCGACTGTATCCTGGTATATTACTACTGATGTTAATATCGCGCGCGATTCCGGCACTCGGCTGTCGTAACGACTTTAGAACCCTCGTAAATGTTTTTTCTTTTCACCGCGAAATATTCGACGGCTTATGTCAACTCTTCTCGGACAGAGTCGAACTGTTATTCTTTTATTCCTGTATTATATCGGTCTCGATCGATATGCTCTCGCTCTCGGCGCAAACGTCGAAATCCAGGATAAATCACAGGAAATTCATTTCCGCGTGGACCGCGCGAGAACGCGATTCTAAAAATATGACCCGATTAAGCTTTTCCGCGCGCAAAGCAACGTTTCTCCCCGGGAGAGACAATAAAACGAAATCACAGCCGTAACTCGTGTAACTCACAAAAAATTTCTTCACGAGAGAGAGGGAGAGGTCTCGAATATCCGAGAGCCATATGCATAAGAGGGGACAATCGAGCGCGTAACTTGGCCGCATGCAACAGGTGTGTGACGCAATCTCTATATCCCTATACGTGTGTGTGTATATATATAGATAGGCAAATCGATCGATCGCACGAGCGAGCGAGTTCTCTTTTCCCGGGCACGTTGCTTTCGTCGAAACATATCCGATCGATCGGCAAGAGAGGGAGAGGGAGCAGCAGCCTTTATTTTCTCTCCGATCGTGCCGCGCGCTCTTGTGTTTGCCTAAGCGCTCTTTGTGCCTATTTAAAATCGTCGCCGATGGCGAGTTTGCCAATGATCTACCCAGCGTGTCTGTGTGTGTATGTGTCTGTTGGAGCAGGCTCTCGTGAGAAGTGGCCGATTTCGAATTAGGGATACCGAGATTACTCGGGGCTTTTCGAGGAATCGGATTGCGAGGGCTTAACAGCGCTTGAATTGTATCTCGGTAATCTTTGTTTGAAGAACGAGAGGAAAAGGGGCGAGTATATCGAGTGGGAAATCGGTTCGATTTTATGTAGATTAGCCTCGCATTGGAGATCTGGCAATAAATCGTTTGCCGATATTCCTTGTAGAACGCGTATGTTGCTGATTAGTCATGGAAGAGATCTGTGCGTGTTGTGTGCCTTGCGCGAGGTTAACGTCGAAAGCGGATGACGTAAAAAAACAAGCGAATGAATGATGAAAAAGAAAAGCCGAGTTTATCCCTAAAATCAATAAAGCCACCGAAAACAAACTTGTCAACGTTTTCCTCAATAACTCTCGAGCGCCCCGATCGAAATAATCCCTTAGCGCTCATTCGTCATTGGCATCTCCTCCTCTCGGTCAACGACTGTCGAGCGTAGACACGCGACGAAAAGTCATCGCGGAAAACTAGAGCCTTAACGACGCTTCCGGGAGGCGACAGGTGTTAGGCGCGCACAGCCTGCGGGGCAATATAACCAAAGCAACGGCTCGGCTTCCGAATCGCTTTTAAATCGCATTATTCGCGAGACCCTATGTACTTTTTTTCTTCTTTTCTCGTCAGCATGATTTTACGGAGGCCGGCTTAATGCTCGGCCTCTTTCGGTTAGAGTGATAATCCGCAATTTTATTGCGCCGGAAGATCGTAATGGACGCCGGGGCTTTATTGTACCCCCTCGACACTGCTCGTACAAAGAGGGGAAACGTTAAAGGGGGGTGTAGACGCGTAATTGCTTGATTTTTTATTGGCGACCTGCGAGCGAATGAAATTATTATATGCAAATACACGCGAGAAGGGAGGGTAGTCGGTAGGTGCATGCAAGTATACATCGCGGAATTACGACCGGCTGAGTTTAACGGCGCGATTGCTTACGTGCGAGAGAGCTTTTAATTTTTTTCAAAAGAACGTTGAATTGGTAATTGTATAGATGGCGTGTATGCATATTGTTTACGGTCGTTGGTTGGTCATTTTTTTTTTTTAAATTTCATAGTGGACTCTAATTTTTAAACAGATAGCTCTATGGTCCACTGATAAATATAGCTTAATAGTCCTACTTAAAATTCTCGCGGATTCGGAGAATTCGATGTTTAACGGAGGGGAAAGAAAATTTTGAAAGTCGGACGAGGCTCTCTCGGTCGTTTGATCCCCTCCCCCTAAATATCGTTGACATTAATTAAAAATAAATCAGACGACATCGCGCGTGCGGGGGAGGAAGGGATATATAAGCTTATTCTCGGAATGTTTAGCTCATAACATTTTTCGATGTGTTTCAAACTGGCGATAGCCATTAATTACAATTTGCAAGAGTCAGGGGGGGAAGGAGTGAGGCTTCCACGGATCGGAAACAATTACAAATCATAACAGTAAAAGCAGAACGCGCGCGAGCGCATAATATGCCGTGCTACCTCTCTCTCTCTCTCTCTCTCTCTCTCTCTCTCTCTCTCTCTTTCTCTTCTGGTACACGCGATTGCTGCTACGTGGGACCATATACATATGCTTGCCGCAGCTTTTCATTTTATTGTTTTCTATATTTAAAACCCCGCAGCTCGGCTTTGAAACTCAAGACGACGCGGACGACTCGCGTGTAGCTTTTCAAAGTGTATATACTTGGAATGAAGTGCCTCGTTTATATATATACAGGCAAAACACTATAATCGTCAAATATTCGTCTGTTAAGCAAGAGAGAAAGCTAACGCTGATATATTTTTGTACACCTTGTCTCTCGTATTTAATTGTTTCGAGGAGTCGCTCTATTTTCGGAGGAATACGGTAATTAGTATACAGAGCCAAAGTGGTCCACGACGCGTTGCGTAAAAGTCATATAGGTATATACAAACAAACGAGAGGTTACATCGTTACGCTGATTATTTACGAGATTACGAAGAGACAAAAGAAAACATATTACAAAAGATTAATGAAACGTTACAGCTGAAGATCACGCCAAAAACGCCATCGCTCCCCGACCAAATCAGCGGGCAAAACAAAAAAAGAAAGATTTAAATGTCCGCCTCTTCGTTCTTTCGTTCGCCAAGCTTCTCATAGTCCCCGTTTTACACACACATACACACAAACCGTTTAATCTCCGTAGCTTTACGTTGGATAGCGCGGGAAAGACGTACACCGGCGTACACACGCATATACGTGTATACATCCAATTCGCGGTGTATACCTGCCCGTCAATTTTCAGCGTCAGCTCTCTCTCTCTCTCTCTCTCTCTCTCTCTCTCTCTCTCTCTCTCTCTCTCTCCCTCCCTCTCTCTTCTTGTACTCTCCCGCCCTCTCTCTCTCCCCCCCCGCCCCCCCCAGAGCCGCGAGCGTTGAACCGCGCGATTCGGCCCCGCAACGGCGCCAGCCAGCTCCTTATACCACCTCCACTGCTGCTGCCGCGTCTTCCTCTTCTTCTTCTTCTGAATGTTCCTTACTCTCTTTCCTCGTCCCCCTCGTTCTCCTCCTTCTCTTCAGCGGGAACGCTGTATTGGATTAGGCTAGCGGACCTCGCGGCTTTGGTTTTATTTTGGAGCCGCACGCGCTCACGAGATGAACGGGTTTTGGGCTGGAGATTGGTGGGAAATAGGTCCATCGTTGCGTAACGTATTTTATATTTGTACAGATCGGTTGGATGTAGGCGGTATCGAATGAAGTTTTCGACGAGCTTGGTTCATGGAAATGTAGTTTTATTTTTATTTTTGTATATTGTATTATATATTGCGTCGACAACTTTTTGTGTCGACGATTGTTTACATGCGACGCTTGAGAAATCGACAATAAAGCGCTTACAAGAAAGTGTCGTAATAGTCGGAATATTACAGAGGGCGACAGGTGAGAGGTATTTTTGTAATAGTTAATTTTATTAGACGAAGACTTATGTGGGAAAGTAGCGCTAGCCAGGGAAAATTTGCATGTCGCGTGTCACGTGTTGATACATATATATATTTTATTGAAATATCAAAATTGAAAACTACGCTCTCGCAGTTGGAATTCGATTAATCTTCGATTTTTTTTATCGCGAGCTTTCGTAAATAAATTACACGATCGCCAAAGCAAAGCCGAGATTTATAAGGTTGTGGCGATATAGTTATTATCGTATACAGAAAATTTATACGGTTAACATGGAAATCAGGCTGTTTTGCCAGAGCCGTCAAAAAATTATAATTCCGCGCTCGTTTCTCCATACTTCTCATTTTTGTCGCGAGAGAACACCATAGCGCCTCGATAAATTTGACCTTAGCAGTACTTTATCTCAGGTATTTGGATACAAGAAAATACTTCATACGCTATTTTGCCTTACAACATAACGCACCTGAGCATACTCGTCCGGTATGAAAAAAAACAGCCCATACGCGCGCGTCTATTTTTACCAGCAAAACAATACCCGCGGATTCGCCACATTTCCTAAAACCTCGAAAAAACCAACATATTACGTAAGCCGAAAACTCGCCACAGGCCAGGAGAAGGGGGGGGGAGAACAAACCGCAATTGTCTTACCGAAATGAAAGCTGACCCTCGCGGCCTCCTATATACCTTCCGTCCGCATTCCGTATATCCTCCGAGCTTCTCTCTTTTTATTTTTCAAGATCCTTTCTCCTTCCGCGATTCTCCACGCCAGTCTCGGATCCTCTCTTTTTCAGATCTTTCTTTTTGCCTGTTGTTCTCTCTCTCTCTCTCGACTTACGCCGACTTTTTTTGTGTACCAGGCGGTTTTTATTCCCTCGTTTTTGTTTTCTTTATCGCACGGCGTGTCGGGTTACTTCGAACGAGGTGACGAGACAAGACCGGTAGCCATAGCTGGTACCACTGAAAATATTATATAAAAATTTCGTAACTTTTTTTTCGTCTACAATAGCGAAGCCCGATTCGATCGTTTCCCTTGGACAAACATCAACGCGACATAAATGCGATCTCTATCCGTTGTTCAGCCTGCTTATCGCGATTATTACAGGATCTATCCGTGGCGACCGCGCTCTCGTCGATCTCCACTTCCGACACAGTTCCACTTTTCAGCGCAGGGCCGCAAAAAAATAACGCTGGCACTCTCGTGTATTATTTAGCAGGAAGTCGTAAAGTCGGCTCGGAGAAATGCGGTTTATGAATTCGGTAAAGGAGAGCCCCCCACCCTCGGGGAGAGGGAGACTTTAGCCTGGGAAGGAAATGAATAAGGCCTCGGCATCCTTCAATCTCGGCCGCCGATTTTCTTCAAAGTGCAGTTTTCACTTTGCCTAGGCAGAGAGCCGGCGAATGCTAATCAGCCGAGAGCGGCTTTCGCACTTTTGCCAAGGCATGTTTCTTGCGCGCGAATGAAAGAACAATGGGAAAGTCACGTTTACGACTCTCTGTCTGTGTCCGCTACACGCGATCTTGTATATTTATACATGCCTTTTTTTTTTTGAGGGACAGAGAGGAGGAATAACCGGGATTCCAGAGCAGGAGTTTCTTCATTTTGCGATACGTATCTCCGGGTGGACGTCTAAATACACTTGGTTCAAGTCGGCCGCTTGATGGTTACATTCAGATGCAGCGGCGATAACGCCGAGGGCTCGGCGAACTCTGCGAGTCGTTTTTTTTTTTAATTTTTTTGCTGAGTAGCCGGACGCTGTGTATGACACGGGAGTTCCACGGGTCATCTTATATTACCCCGTGAATTCTTCCAGTGCCATTGACAGAATCCAAGCTAAGTTAACTTCTTGCCTCCTTAATGCACCAAGAGAGAGAGAGGGAGAGAGAAAGAGAATGCCTTATCGGCGCTGCGCACGGCATTCCGATGTTACACGAGGTGAAGACATCTCAAATTACGCGTCTACGCTGTTATTTAGCGTTTAATTATAATTTGAAATTGCAAAATCGAATATTATTGGCAGGTTTATTAACGCGCGCGCAATTTTATCACGAGGAGCGTAACGTGTGTGTGTCTATGGTGTCGCTGAAATTGTAAATAAAACAAGAAAATCATATATTTATTTTCATTCGAACGTACCTGTGCAAAAATATAATTACATCTTGTCACGATGATCATTCGGTATAGAAATAAACACAAAATTTAATTTCATTCATCCCTTATACCATTGGCTTTTCATTCGATCATCGTAAAAAATAATTTTCCCAAATAAAAAAACGCTACTAAAAACACAGTCTCACGTTTAAAAGTCTCTGGGTTCAAGCATCCTCGGGTTCACCTAACAAGCGTACATAAGACACAGACAGTAAGGTTTTACGACTTGAAGCAGAGCCGTACGGCCAGGCGCACGTTCGGCCCGTACTTCTACCCAGCGACGACGAAAACTAAAACGTGGCCTCGAATCCTCAGCGCGCGTCCACGTTTTTCTCCCTTATCCCCGTCCAAATATCTCAGATAAACCGATAAGCGCGCGCGGACAAGAGTGAGATTCCTCCTCCGAAAGTCCAAGGGGAAGGGGGAGTTTAATAGGCGCGTAGGTAGGAGGCACAGTCCAGATTAAGCCGGCGATAGCAGCAGCTGGGAAAAATCGCGCGCTCCGCAGGCAAAGCGAAATTAAGAGGTTACCCGGCAGGCACGTAGTACAAAGGTCTTTGTGCGGCTACCACGAGGGTTACGCGAGAGCATGAGCCTGATGATGAACGATGCGGACGATGCTGTTCTCGTCAGCCGCCCAGGAATGCCGAGAGAGGTGATGGACCTCTCGACTGAGGAGAAAATCATTGAGGGAAAACAGGGGGAGGCTGAGAAAGATGAATGGCTGGATCGAAGGATTTTCGGGGTCAGTTTCGACGACTTGCAGGCTCTTTTGATCTTGGAGGCTCGAGGATTTATTAAGAGATGAAACGAGAAGTGTGATGTGCTGGTAAAAAAGAAACAAAGCAGTCTGACGTGGCTTTTCTTTTTCATCCGAAATCGACGGCTCTTCCCGGAAACTCGATGCTTTACTTTCGCGGCCTTCTCCGCATCCTGCCGTCCTCACCCTCCTCCGCTTTATTACGCTTTTTTGCAACGGGGTAATGCTACTCGCGCTTATCTTCTCGGCTGTGCGCAAAACACCACGTTACAATATGCTAAACACGGTTTGACGCTGAAATAATTGAATTTTTCGAAACGTGCAATTTAGCTCGAAATTTCTTAGTTAAGCTACGGGCGTGTGCGTGTAAATTTTCATGAATTAAGACGGAAAACAAGCCGGCAACGTCGCGCCCGATTAATTTTTTTTTAACGCGTAATAATCAGTTCCCAAGCGCATGAAAGGCCGAATGAAAAATTGAAAACGCGGCTTTACTGTTAATTCGAGCGAGATTCAAAATGAAGAACGAGAAGAAGAAAAAAAGAGAAGAGGATGAAAATTACAATGGAAGCCTAGAGAGAGATAGAGGCGGAGAGTGACGAGATCACTGAAAACCTGTTTGTATATGGTGAGCAGTGTGAGACGTTTCGAGTATGGTTACGCGCGCGCGGCTTCATTTATTTTTTTTTTCTTCATTCCGGCCGACCTTTAAAAACTCCTCTCCCTCCTCCTTCCTCTCGCCACTTCTCCCACGTAATTTTTTATACGTATTAGTACACGACAAACATGCTACGTCAATGGAGCAAAAAGAGCTTGAATACGAGCTTCGGACTGGCCCCGCGGCGTACGCATTAGGAACTGTTTCCAGTCAACGGATCCCATCGTCACGCTTTTTCGGCTCAATACCATTAATGCGCCGCCGCCGCCTTTTAAACGGCCGGCGCTTGATTTTTATTAATGATCAGCTGGTGTCTGGTTCATCTCAGGGTATCATCTCGAAATCTCGCTAACGCATTCTTGCGCCTTCCATGATCGGAGGGATGTATATTTTTGAATTTAATCTCGCGTTAAATCTACGATCGCCAAAGGCATGACGTAACGATTTTAACAGATAGAATTAAGTAGTCAGAGGCTACGACCAAAAGAATACGTAAGAACGTCTCTAGTGACGTTGAGCTGAAAATTATGTGTTAAAAAAAAAATCGTAGCGCTGATTGACTAAAATGGTTATACCGATTAAATATGAATGTACGTAAATTTTTTGATAAACCAAACCAAATAGAGCTAATACCAAAGCTTTTTTTGCTATCGTTTACCAACCTTTAACTTTTATACGCCTGCAGCAACCGATTTTCTTCTCTAAAACGAGTTACCCTAAAACATAGAAGGCGCAGCAAGGATTACGATTTTCCCGATGAACAAAGGCGAAGCTGGGTGTCAGACTGTGTGTGTTAGAGTGAGAGAGAGAGAGAGAGAGAGAGAGAGAGAGAGAGAGAGAGAGAAAGGGAGCGAAGAGATCAGCGGGCAAGATCAATCTTCCGCCAGAGCCCTCCTCAGCCCATTGACGCCGCGATTAACTTCTTCCCTTTCCGCCTCGCGGGACGCGAGAGGAAAAGAGAGAGAGAGAGAGAGAGAGAGAGAGAGAGAGAACGAGAAAGAGTGGGAGCTCGTAAAGAGCGCGGAGGCTCGATTAAGAGGCTCTCTTTCTCTCTCTCTTTCTGTAGGGAGTACGGAGCGCGAGAGAAAATCGGTATACAACTCGGGCTACGGGGCCTTAACTCCTTGTAATCGATTATTCCGGAATCGAGGGAGCCCTCCCTCCCTCCCTCCCCCTTCACCCCCGCGGAATCGCTTAAGCGTGGGAAGCGAACGAGAGGAGAAGGATGCGGTGAGAAGGAAAGAGAAGGAGAGAGAGAGAGGAGTCTGAGGTGGAATCGTGAGTTTTCGATTGATCGGAAGAGAGCGCGAGAAAAACGGGTCCAAACGACCGGAGCTAAGCGAACGTCCGTGGGCAAGAAGAAGAGACAATGAGTCGCAAACGAGAGGAGGGAAAAACTAAGGGACGTGTCCGGGTGACGCGAGTGACGATGATAAAGATGAAGCATTCGTTTCCATTGAATATTTTCGGTGGAATTAAATTGAGGATTTTGATAATAAGCTGCAACCGATTTCAACCGATTTTCTTTTTTATCGAGGAAAATATTAGCCAGACGCTGTAGGCGTGTAAAACTTTGTTACCAACTTTTCACGGTCACGCGGTAAGCCCGAGTTTGTCTGTAGAAAAAATCGAGCGATTCTGCACGGGGCAGCAGGAGCAGCGGCAGTTGCCGATTAACGCGCCGATCGAGCCGCGTCATTGTCCGAACGGTATTTCGGACGCGAGAAAAACGTGGCGGAAGATCGATCAAGCGGCAAAGCCGGAAGCTTTAGTGACAACCTGAGAAATGCCTCTATCCCCTCGCGGCGTGCCTTCGTTGTTTTTTCTTTTGATTTCTTTTTTTCCTACTCTTTCTTCGTCTCGCGCTCGGTTAAATAAGCGCGAAAGAAAAGGCACGTCGATTGGAATTTTTTGATCCGGCGGAATAAAGGAGATGGAGAAGAAAAAAAGAGTCAGGGAGGTTTATTGGCTTCTGGAGGGGGGCTTTGATGATTTATGCCGGGCTTTATGGCGCGCCATGCTGCTTTATGGCGATAATGATGATGATGATGATGACGAAGAGGACGGTAGACTGAGAAATGTTATCAAGAAAAGATTAAGTCGAGTCCGCCCTCGCTTCCCCGTTCTTTTTTCAAAAAAAAGTTTTTCAAGCTGCCTGATAAAAGTCGCGGGGTATTTTGTAAAACTGATTTTTGAAAATGAATCATAGATTATTCCAGACTCCAAGAGCGCTTAGATTATAGAATCCCATGTCTAAGCAGGCCCCAAATAAATACGCTAAGGTATCCGTTTAGTTCGGAGTAAAATCGGTAAGAAAAATGGTCAATGTGCCGAATCGTTTAACCTCTAACCTGCATTGTACGACACAAAGGTCCATAGAGTGTATCCTCCCCCATAAACAAACAGAAAGAGGGGGAGAGGGAGAAAAATAAACAAGCTCGGGCAGAAGAACAAGACGCAGCCGCATTTCTCGGCTTTTCTTTCCTAAGAATAGTCAGAGCAAGAGAGAGAAAGAGACGGTCAGAATTCTCTAGCCCATTCCTATGGCTGCAATCGTAGAAAAGCAGAAGGAGGTGGAGGAGGTAAAGGAAAGAGTCGGAAAGATAAGGAAAACAATAAAATACCAGGGGGGGGACTCGAAGAGAAGAGGGGGGGGGCATAAGAGAGAGGGTCTCTCCCGGTAAGTACGCCAAGTTCTCCTCTCTTTTCGCGGAAGATATCCGATAGCCAGGCTAAGGTAGGTATATAGGGAGCTGCTGCCGCTGCCGCCAACGCCGCCGCGTGACTTTCGAAATCTTCTCGGGGCGCACGATGCAGCGCGCGGGGAATTATTGCCGCTGGAATCGTGAGAATCGGAGCCCCCCTCCGCGCGTCTACTGTCTGTAGCGGCCCCGCAAAAAAAAACAGGGGGAGGGAGAGAGAGAAGAGCTGGAGAACGGAAAGCCGCGAGAGAGAGAGAACTCCAGGGCTACACGACGATGACGGGGCCCGATCATTCTCCCCGATCCCCTCACTCTCACACTGCCGGTATTCTCGTGCGAGTGTACTGACAGGCCTGGGGATTTGAGCTGTAGCTTTACCGAATGTGCTTATGGGAACCGTGGAGCTTGTGTACTTGACGATATTTGCTAAACGTTTGCGTAATTGCGCCGATATCCATTTGGCAATAGTCGATCGTGGATCTGGATTAGTCCGAGACATTCAGAATTTATTGTTTGACTTTGCAAATGAGCCGCCGGTTATGAGTGAATCGGTATAATAACCGAGGACTGTGGAAGTCGATTGAACATAGGAAGATAATTAATCGTGCGAACCTTGGAAGTGTCATCGCCGACGCTTTGTAATTGAACGCAGGCGATTATTAGATCGCGCGGCTACTTTGTTAGACGCGAGTTGGCATTTTAAACCAGATCACGGCGTATGTCGCGGGGAAGGATTTGCATAGGCCAGAAGACAGGAGACCGAGATATGGAGACCGTTAGGTCATTGTGGATACATGCAAATTAATATAATAGCAGCAGGAGAAGCTCTTGTAATTCAAAAAAGAAAAAAACAAGGTCTTGTGATCCTGAAATTTCTTAATCAAGAGCAAGTCGGGGAATGAGTATTTTTTATGCAAATCGTCTGAATCATTGTATATCTTGATAGAACCGACCTCGTTTTGCGTTATACTTGACCGGACTGAATTTCTAGGATTTTGTCTTACGTCCAAGTCGAATGGAGAATATTTGATTTGAAGATTAAAAATAATAAAAACTTTCACGAAAATATATATCTATCAGACGCAACAAAATGATTTTCTTCAATGGCACAAAACCAGCAATAAGATTGCTAAGAATGCATTTCAGCCCTCGACCGTATAAATAATGTATTTGAAATATCTATTAAAAGTGTCAGGCGGGTAATATTTACGGCGAGCTTCGCAGTAATGCAAAAACTGATTTACACTCTTGATGACTCATAAAACACACACCTCCCGCATAAACGTACGTTTATTCACGATAAATTTAAAAAAAAAACAGCCCCTCGCACTCGGCATTCCAGGGCTCGTAATCGAGCAACATAATTCCCAAACTTCTTAATCAAAACGACAAAGCAGCATTACAAAATGTTTAAACCACAGAGCAAGGATCGGCGAACTGAAAAAACTACCGAGCGGCAACAATGCTGTACAGCCTAATCAACAGCGGAAGCTCTAGGACCATCGATGGAGCAAAGGGAGTCGAGGGGCGGTGTTTAGCCAGGACGCCGCGGAAAATTGAGGCTGCCCGGCTTTCCCGCGAGGGACTACAACGACTGCAGCACCTCGGCAATTTCGCGGCGACGCCTCTGCCCCGCGTACCCCGCTCTTACGGCGAATCGCAATTCCGATGGGGGACTACAGGGGCAGAGAGAGAGAGAGAGAGAGAGAGAGAGAGAGGGAGGGGACGAAGAGGGGGGAAAAGGAGGAGGGCCGCAAAAACCACTCTCTCGCAACGAGTCGTTAAACTCCTCGGCGCGGAACGATTCTCATGGAATCGCAAGCGTTCGGACGCACGAGACCCCACCTCTTTTCCGCTGCGAGAGACTGTTTATTTTTTTTTTTTTTATCTCTTTTACTTTTTTTTCATTTTTGCCCTCGCGGCTTGGGCTGTTTTTTTTCTTTTTTTTTCTCGTGGACGTTTGATAAAAGTAGGAGGATTGACAGGGTATTGAAAGGGGAAATAAAACGATCGAGCGTTTTTAAGGGAGGAAACGTTGGAGGTAGTAAATGTTATACGGTGTGCGTTGATAAAAAAAAAAGGAACGTGGTGGGGGAGGTTGGTATAACGCGAGCCGTTTTATTTCCGTCTTTTAACTGCTTTAGGAAATCCGAATGGTTTGGATAAAAAAAAACGTGTCGAGATAGATTTATAGGATTGATTCCGATCAGGGTAGTTTACCCTTTTTTTCCATTGGTATCGAGAAAAGCAAGCGAATAAGTACTCGTTTTTTCAGCTTAATGGATAGATTCAGTAATGCGCGGCTATGGGAGGAGGGGGAGAATCGTTTTGTCGAAACAAATTGGCGGAGATTCTATCAGCCGCTAAAACTGTAAATCAGATTCTTCCCCCAGTTGGCGAGTAAGTCATACGAGATTCGCCGAGGGCAATTTAGTTTAATGAGTCGAATATTGCGATCGTTACATCGGGGGGGGGGGGCGGCCCCCCTTATTGCTTTTTGCTCTTCGAATTAATTCGAAAGATCGAGTGACCGCGTAAAAACTTGTAGACGCGTTATAAATTGAAACAGTTAAATAATCAATGAGAATCGGGAGAAGCTCACTAGTGCGCCCATATATATGAAATAATTCAAAATTTAATTACAGCGTCGTTTTCGGAATACCAGCCGGCGCGTATTTCAAACGAGAGAAAACAAACATTCCCCATCTCGCGTTACCAATATGTATACACCAGACCAAGTAGATATTCGCGTGCACGCAGTTAATGCATATATCGGCCATGTAACGCGGTTATTAATGGCTACTTATTATAGAGTCGCCGGTATAAAGGTAAACGGTGAAACAGTGGAAAACGGATACCGTTTCTATTTGTTTAAACACGCGAGCAAATTCGTATACCCCGTTTCTTTCTCCCCTCGGCGCGCAAATCGGAATCGCAAGAGCTCTCGAGCTGATAATTTCATTACTGTTTCATAAGAGATTCAATCTTAGACGCCGCGCAAATATGCCAATATAACTACCGAGCTGGAGAAACCGTTAAGATCAAGCTGAAAAAATAAGTATAAACAAATAAACGCCGCGATATTCTGATATAATCCGAGAAATAACTTACTCGATCGTTTACAAACGATCCCCTTCGTACCGTTACCGATCCGAACAAGCCTTATTCTTTCGGTCTCACACACAGCATAGCCAGAAAAATGCAGCTTTAGCTCTCTCTCGCGGGGTATGGCATTTAACAAACAGCCAATCGTTTAAAGAGAATAAATCGAAGCTATCCGCGCAACAGATCCTCTATTCGCAAGAGAGAGCCGAAGGTTTCCTTAAAAACGTCGATTACGCGACACGAGGGGCTACATATATCCATATAATACGCAATGGTTTTTCGGAGCGATATATCGGCGTAATGACGTTTTCCTTTCGGCCACCGCGCGAATCGCACTTAGGCTTCAAGGCGAAACCGATATTGCCGTGGGCCGCGCACGTGCGAGATACTAACCGCAATGACGGGGGAAACGGGTAACGAACGAAATGAAGAAAAAAAGGAGGAACAACGAGAAGAAAGAAAAGTATCAGAGCCACGTGGTCTTGAGCCATGGGAATCCCATGGCTTTTTTCATTGCGGATTTTAAATGTTCGAAGATGAAGGGAACTTTAAGAGGAGTTACGGGGCTAAATGTTTCCGAGCACTTTGTGGTATTTTGATCGTCTCTCTCTCTCTCTCTCTCTCTCTCTCTCTCTCTCTCTCTCGCGTTGAGCCGAGCTTACAACTGTAACCAGACAAAGACGCTGTTTGCCGGAATGAAACGACGATTGATATATAACAATGTGTATCTCCTTATACCATGCGGTAACTTTAAAAAAAAAATCGATAAATTTTTAAGCTCTGACCGTATTAAACGTAAGTTTTATCATCGAGTGCCATTATGCCTTATTAAAAGATCCCTCGACGAGCGAAAAATAAAAAGAAAACCTTGGATAACAATCGGACAATTACCAAACTAATTCCTGCAGCGATTTCTCCGACTATAGAATAAGGGTCAGTCGTTAAAGCTCCCTTCGGTAAAAAAAAACACACGACCAGCATCCAAAGCGGCATTAGTCGCGCCGTTCTATCGCTGCCAAAGACCTCACGTGCCCGCTTGGGAATTCCTCGGAATCACGCAGCCGGAGAGAGAGAGAGAGAGAGAGAGCTCTGCGGCATATACTCGCGTAGCAGCTAAGGCTGTGAACAACATTCATACCTTCAATCATAAAAAGCCCGCCCGACTTTTCTCTCCAGCGCACGTATAGCACGTGCGAAGATTAGCCGTCCGATAAGCCTCGTCGTCGAGGACGACGAATGGAAGAAGAAAAAAAAGAGACGAGAGAGAGAGAGAATTGTATACGGTTTTTCGATGTACACCCCGGCAAAACGAGAGTAAGAGAAAGAGAGGGCCCCGGAGAGGTATATAATCGAGGAAGAGAGGAAAACCGACGACAGAGAGAGAGGGCAAGGATTGCTTACAGTGTAAGTTCGCGTGTGCGTGTGCGTCCGTGTGTGCGTGTGTAACGGGGAGAGAGAGAGAGAGCGAAACAAAAGACGCGCATACCCGCGCGTATATATAAGCATAGCGCGCTTATGCAACCGGTTCGCGCACGCGGCTTGACCGAGCCCGCCTGACACGTGTTGAACCGATTTTTTTTTCGCCTTCTCCCCCCCATTCTCTTGCTCGCTCTCTGTCTCTCTCTTCCACTCCACCTCATCCGCTGTCCTTTTTTTTTTTGCTTCTTCGCCGAGATTGCGCTCGTAACCGCGCGTCGGGCCGAGTCTTCCGACTTTCAAAATACTTTTGAGCCTGCCTCGCGCCTATTCGCTTCGGTTTTACTTTTTTTTTTAATAAAATAACGCGTTACGAACGTATATAATGCTTCTATACTTACGCGCGGCGTGAGCGTCGTCGGCGAAATTTATTTGCAAAACTTTTCGTCGGCCGTGTGAATTTTGGTGACGAACCGGTTTTTCCAGCGCGAAAAAATATATATATATAATACGGCCGCGTCTCTCGTTCTCTGTCCCGCGGTAAGCCGTGACGTTCGGTAATTAGAGCGTGAGCCTCGGAATGTATTTATTTTATTGTTATCGAGAGAGAGAGAGAGGGACAGAGCGCACCTTGGTTTCCCGAGTGTACGCGAATATACCGTTTCTTTAAAAACGGCACGTTCGCTCGGCTCGGAATACCGATATTCCTCGATAATTTATTATATATATTTAATTACGACATTCTAATTGATCTTTACCAAAAAAAAAAAAAAAAAAAAAAAAAAAAAAAAAAAAACAATACAAAAAAAAAGAAAACCAGCAACCCCGGTCCCACCGAGAAAAGATCATTTATACATTTTACCTGGTCGATGGAAAAACCTTTGAAGAATCCTCGGATGCAGGAAGAGCCGTAAGAAAGAAAAAGAGAGAGGAGAGAGATTTTTCCTCCGGACGATGGGGTTATACCAGCTGCGGGCCGTCGTAAATTTCCAGCGCGAGACAGGAAGCCCGGCAGTCGAAGCCACAGTGAGCAAGAGGGAAGCCGAGGGTTGGCAAGAATATAAAAAAAAAATCAACAACAACGCAGGCGGAGCGTTAGACGCGCTGGCGATGAAAAAAGAAACGCGAAAAGAAGAGGGAGGAGCGAGACGAGAGTATGTTAAAGAATGCGGAGGAGAACGACTCCAGGAAGGAGGGTTGGTATGGGCGCAGGCGCTAGAGAACGAGAGAAAGAAAGCGTTAGCGCGCGCGTGTTTTGAAATGCAAATATGCCAGGGGTCTCGATATA
Source organism: Anagyrus pseudococci (assembly GCA_030522585.1). NCBI lineage: Eukaryota > Metazoa > Arthropoda > Insecta > Hymenoptera > Encyrtidae > Anagyrus > Anagyrus pseudococci. Next base: position 60,581 of record JAPYYQ010000825.1, read on the forward strand.
TTTCGACAAATCTAGCGCCCCCGGGATACATCCGCATCTCTCGCGGATGTATGTACATGTACCGTTTTCGGACCTGCCTAGCGCGTCGCGGATGACGTAATGGACGCGCAGGAGAGGAAAGAGACGTAAAGTATGAGGCCGAGTCGCACCTATCGCTCTTCTTCCCGTATGATTGCAGCGGCGGGTATAGGATGGATGCGAGGCAGCGTCAAAAAGGGTCGTTCCCATGAGGTCGAAGAGTCGCGAAGGTTAAACGAGCCGAGTGGAGGAGCGAGAGAAGGTGTACCGGACGAGAAGCCCCGGTGGACGAGGAGGAACGAGGAGAGAGCCTGTGGACTCTCCACGCAGGCTCTTTCTTTCTCTCTTCATCTCTCTTTCTCTTTCTCTTCGTGCACTCGTAACTTTGCTGGTGCTGCTGCTGGTTGCTGGTGATGTGGCTGCTGCTGTTGCTGCTGCTGTAGTTGGTATACTCGGCGTGCGCTCTTAGTCTCTTTCTCTCTCGTTCTACGTTGGAAAGAGAGATAGAGAGTGAGTGAGTGAGCAAGAGAGAGAGAGAGAAAAAGAGAGAGGAGAAAGAGAGAGGAGAAAGAGAGTCGACCGGTTGCTCGAAGTGACGTGAGTGAACTAAAGCTGCGGGCTGCCAGGTAACGCCAGGTAAACTCGCCGTTCGTCGTCGCTCGCCGCACACCGCCGCGCACACACACTCAAGCGCATACACCCATACGGAGAGGGAATGAGAGAGAGAGAGAGGAGTGCTGCGAGCAACCTGTGCCCCTCGCGCAGGAGAGAGAGAGAGAGAGGAAGGCGGCCGGCACGCGGAGTCAGCCGGCCGTAGAACGCCGTATACTCGCCCCCCCCCCCCAACCCTCCCCGCTGCCCGCTCTTCTCGTTTCAGCCAGACAGAGACGGAGCGACGCCAGGATATCTACCTGTAGCCGGTGAATATAAGGAGAGGGGAGGACTCTGGTAAAAAGAGAAAGAGAGACTGAGAGGACGGAAGGGTCGAGGGAATTAGAGAGGGGCTCACCGATAGAAGGAGAATTAGAAAAGAATGCGAGGAAGAGGAAGAGAGAAAGAGAGGGAGAGAGAGAGAGACGGATAGCGCGGGGAGAAGGAGAAGGAAGAGGCAACGGCAGGAGGAGAGAGGGAATAATAAGGATGATAAAGACAAGAGAGAGGGAGAGAAGAGAAGAGGAGGAGGCCGCATATATACAGCAGCAGCGCAGGATGTTGCGCTGGATGGAGGGAAAAAAATAAGCGAAGAAGTGTACGGGCAAAGGAGAAGGAATGAGAGTAAGAGAGAAAGAAAGAGAGGGGGGCAGCCGGTGGAAGATATGGTAGAGTCGCAGGTGAGGTGAAGAGAAGGAGAAGGTGAAGGAGAAGGAAAGAGAGGAGGCAAAAGTGTAAGTAGAAGGGGAAGAGCCCAAGAGAGAGAGAGAGAGAGAGAGAGAGAGAGAGAGGGACAAAAGGGAAGGAGTGACTCTGCGCTCTCCTGCCTCTTCCCTCTCTCTTACTCCTCATACCTGTGTGTGCTGTTGCTCCTCTCTCTTTCTCGCTCGCTCACTCCTGCGCCGGCATGCCGGCATGCGCTCTTTCTCTCTCTCTCTCTCACTCTGTGACTCAGCTCTTGGAATGAGCGAATAGGCCAGAGGCAGCAGCGGCACGCCAGCAGCGCACCGGCAAAAGTTACGCTATACGACGTGTACCTCCAGCGCAGCCAGTGGTAATAGCCTCGCGGCGAAAAAACAAAGTAGTAATGCCTCTACACGGACTCTGACCCCCCCTCCCCTCCCCTGCACTTCCCTCTCGCTACTCCGTGAATCTTCTTCAGCGTTTTCCACGCTTTTACACTGATTTCTCGGTCTCCCTCTGCCCTCCCGTACCTTTTCCAATTTTCCTTGGTCCCCATTGTCGGTTCATTTTCATTACCACGTGGAAATTTTGGGAAGATACCAGCGCATTGTGCCCCGCGTACACCGAGAGCTGTGCGCTGGTGTTTTGTATATGGGAATCTTTTTTTTTTAAACGATACGGAAGCTGGCTTTTTTTTCGGGCACCGAATTTACAGCGAGTGTGCCCGAGTGTAGGTATAGGCAGAGCGAGGAGAGAAGGTTTGAATGAAAAGGTGGATGAGAACGAGGAAGTCGCGGGGGCCCGCATGACTTGGCTGACTATTGTCTGCGCGACGCTGGACGTGTACTGACGTCATTTCGGTTATTATATACTGTTATTTGGAATTATCGTTTTAGAGAGAGAGAGCCGCGCTCGCACGCGATGTGTAGCCTCGCGCCTCTCAGGATTTTCATTATCAGCGAAAAACTTGGAAGAAACGCTTCGTTTTAATTCAATCCTCGTGTATACACTCGCGAAGAACAATTAGTCATTTTGAAATCTCGAAATTATTTTTTTTTTTATTTTCGTAATGTCCATTAGCAAAGTCGTACGAGCAACAGGTATAAGAGATGTAATAACAGGCTCGAAGTACGACGCATAAAAAAAAGAATGTTTTTAAAATCAAATAATCATTGTTCCAGCTGCGAATCCATCATCGTCTTGTTCCCATTGAGCGCTTTTCGGAATTAAAATTTCAATGGGCCAAACGCTTGGGCTTACGTAAAAGCTTATTTCAACTTGGAGACACGTTGTGTTCCCTACTCTCTCTCTCTCTCTCTTAGCCCAGCCGCGTTTGATGGTGTGTTGCATCAGGTGCACCCAACGACCGGGTGTGTGCACGTAACGCCTCGCGATTATTAATGAAGCCAGACGAGCCTTTGAACATCTGTCTTCCTCGAGCATTAGCCCTTGTCCAAACGAAAAAGCCTCTCTCGCTTTTAACCGAACAACGCGCTACTTCGATCTCCACGATTTTTATTCCAAAATTCACGACTGCACATATACGAATCTCTCTATATTTACAAGAGCCTATCCGCAGCCGTTAGATATAATAACCTTCCGCGCGTTCTCCTCTTAGAGGCTAGCGCACGATCAAAAATGTATCTACCGCGCTTGATAATTTCAAACGTTCATCAGGAGATCGGCCGAGGCAAGTCGGAGATGAGATGGACGAGCGATCCTCCAGACATCCATCAATTACCGGCTCATCACAGCCAACGAAGAAAAAGAGAGAGAGAGAGATATGTGCCCGGGCACTGTACGTGTGGCCCAGTCGTTATGTATAGCCGAGAGTGTACACATACCTGCGAGCGTGAGCGTGACTTTTCACGTATATATACTATACAGGGGGGGGGGGGACTGGTAGCGCGAGGAGGAGCAGGTATAAAGACTGGAGCGACACGTCGTCGTGACCAAGGGGACGCTCGGGGCTGAAATTACCGGGCGACAGTCGAGAGGGAGGAAATCGGTAGATCGGCTCGGTTTTCTTTCTGCCGCCTTTCTCTTTGGCTACCCCCTCCCGCCCCCCCCTTTTCCGACGCTTGTTTTATTATTTTTCTTTTCTTTTCCTTTTTTGCGTCGAAACGATGATATCCCTTATCCTGTTTCCTCCTTTTTTCGTTTTTTTTTTCGATCGGCTTTGGCTTGATGCGCTCTCGGTTTCTTTCGGTTGTTTTGCGGAAATGACGCCGACGCTTTTTTCTTCCGCTCTCTCGGGGGACCGTATAGGAAGCGGGAAGTCGAGGAAACGGTTGTTGCTTTGTTTCTTTTTTTTTTTCATTTGGACGCTGTTGTGCTTTCCAGAGAGAACCGCGCAGGTGTTTTGTAAATGCGGATTTGTTTGTGGCTTTGCGCGCGTCGTACACTCGGTCTCTCGAGTTCAATCATGGAGATAATTGTATCTGGATTTTTTAATCCCAGTAGCTCGATATACTTGCGTAATTACTTGTAACTCCGTTTTTTTTCTTTACTCGTCATTAGCTACAAAATTTGTTACGACCGGATCGTTTGTTTTTTTCAACGCTTAATTGTTTTTGTTTAAATTCACTTCTTATACTCAAAATGAAACAAAAGTTACCCAAGGCCAGAAGAGCAAAAAAAAAAATAGCCGAAGAAGATTTAACAAATTCATATTTTCCCTATCAAGCGCAACCTTATTTTCATAAAATTTCATAAATACACTTATCAAGTTTCAAAAACACTATATGTTCCATTCACCCATCACGATTTTACTCATATAAATAACTCTTATCACAACGAAAATTAAAATCACAAAGCCAAATATAAATAATACATTTCGATTCAACAATCTACCCCGCTCCACTTTGTTTAAGCAAACATCGTTCCCAATTAAATCATCTCTCCCCGTATCAGCGTATACCATATTAAGGCAAAAATAAGCAAGCTTACAATTTTATAAATATAAAACTCGTCGATTCTATCAGGCCAGCGCTCGCTCTAGCAATTACCCTCTCATAAATAAACATAATCCACAAACGCGTGCACGCGCGCGCGTGTGTGTATACGTGAAACGTTTTAATTGCGCTCGCTATCTCCCGCTTAATTGCAAATAAATGCAATTATTAAGATTTTCGACTAATTACCCCCAGAGCTTGCCCTCCCTCTCTCTCTCGCCTACATGCGCACACAGCTTTAAACACGCAAACGCAATCATCTCCCGGCAAAAACACATCTTCCCTTCCCTCGTCCACTCCCCCCCCTCTTCGACAATTTCTAATTGACTTATAATACAAAAAAAGTTATAGGGGGTTCCGATATCCTCGGGGCTATTGTTTCCGCGCGCGCATGGTTCCAGAGCACACACCTCCCCAAAAGCCTCTAAATGCTCTCTGCACAATGCTCTTGCGCAGAAACTGCATAAGGTTGGACTGTATTAATCGGCTTATGTACGTATATATATATTCCCGCGGTCTATATGCCTTTTGTTTAATAGCGAACATTGTTGCTAAATCGGCATGCCAAGGCCGCTCATTAGATGAAATTTTTCCAACTAAAGCAACGCGCACGTTTTGCTGCTCCTACTGTCCATACGGTGTATGGGTGTACCAAGAGGTATAGGAGGGGGATGGCTTTTAATGCTTTATTGCCGATCCGATTGCCGATTCGCTTCTTGCTGCGTCGTCGCTCTTTTGCTTATAAGAGAATGAATTTCGCAAGTAAGGGGGGATTCCCCCTAGAAGCCGCGGCGCTTAAAGGCTTCTTTATTGTTCCGATCTCTTTTTTTCTTTTCGGGGTAATGTGTGTGTGTGTAGTGTATTGAGCAAGAGGGCTCGGGACGAGGGCTTTGATGAAAAGTTTTAGCGGTATAATGGCGTTCTAAGTACTTCCAGGTGCTTAGCCAATGGATTATTGCTTAATTGATTGTATAGATGAGATTGTATGGGGGTTTTGTCCTGGTGATTTAATCAACGCAAGTGGAAATAATTAATTTTTTTTTCGTATATTTTAATTACTAAAGGAAGCTTCCAAGATTTCATATGGCCTTTGACAAAAGTCGACCTGTCGCAACGGTACTCCCGAAACAATCGCACAATCCTATAGCACTCGGACTCGACCGAGTCAAAACTGAAAAAACTAGTGTCTCTGAGATTGCTGCAAAGAAACTCGTAATCAGAACCCACGGTAAAGTCCCAATTGCGCCGGAAACTTGCATTTCCGGAAAAAGAAAAAGAAAAAAAAGTCGAGCGTCAATCCTAAAACAAACGTCTCTGCGTTAGTAGCGGGCAAAGAGTAAATTTCACGCTAGTCACACCATTAAGACACTTAAATCACGGCCTCTTGCCCAAAGTGTCCCTCGAGCCTGTAAAATTACAACATCCCCGTATTTCCCTCCAGCTTACCAGTATTATTAAACAAATTATACAGAGGCACAAGCGTGTACATAGAAACAGAAGTGCGCCTGCAAGTCCGGTCAGCCCCAAACGGGGGTAGGCGGGGGCGACGATCCGTGTCGAACAGTTATATCTCGGGAGCGATAAAAAAAAGAAGCAAGAAGAAGCCTCGCCGCGGCTCTTAGCCTGAAACTCCTCGTTTTATTTCTAATTAGGCCTCAGCCCGGCCGTAGAGAGAAAATAAAAGAGAAATAGAGATAAAAAAAGAAACAACAACAACGAGAGCAATACCGCGAGCGCAACGCGTCAAATTAATTTTTACTCGGAAAAAAAGGAGCGAGAGATAAAGAGAGAGAGAGGGTGTATATATATATGGACACGGCGTCTATTTGTCCTGGTCGAAGGAGTCCGGCCCGAGGTGTTCAGCATAGTGGAACGCGCTCGGCGGCGCTCCTCTTTCCTCTCTCTCCTTGGCAATTTTCTAATTTCTGCGCACTCGACCTCAAACCTTGCGCTCTTCCAGTAGCGCAACGCGCGGAGAGCCAGAGACTTGCTCCCTCGTTCTCTCTCTTTCTTGGTGTGCGAGAGAAAAAGAAAAGAAAAAGAAACGACGATGAGGACGTGGCGGGGTATGGGGGGGGGGGGAGAGAGAAAAAAACCGCACGCAGGGGGTCAATTACGACGACGCGTGCTCCGCAAATATAAAGCGGGCGGCGCAGTAAAGCCGTGTGCCCAGTCAAGAGCAAGAAAGAGACCGAGTGTAAGAGAGAGAGAGAGAGAGAGAGAGAGAGAGAGAGAGAGAGAGAGGAAGGGAGGGAGATGGAAAATGGAATGAATAAACATTGAATCGCTCGGTAAATCTCCTTATCTCGGCTAGTCGTCTTCTTTCGCTTCCTTCGTTCTCTCTTCTGCGCCGGGGTAAAATCGCCTGCCTATGCCTCCCCCCTGTACCCCCTACCTCTCTCTCTCTCTCTCTCTCTCTCCTTCTCTTTCTCTTTGCTCGCTCGTTCGCTGCGGTTTCCATCTCGCTCTTCTGGCCAGCCGTTCGGATCTATAACGCGAGAAAGCACCAGCCTGTTGCACGCGCGGGCTCCTGCACCGAGAGAGAGAAAGAGAGAGAGAGAGAGAGCTCACCGAGAGCAGTAGGTACTTTGTACGCCGAGCTGAAGGAGGGGAGGATTTACCATCACCAGGGCAGCATAACGCCTCTTTCTCTTCTTGCAGGTGTACATATACGTGTATACCTATACGTGTGTGCCTACAGATGCACGTTATATATCTATATATTTATATATATAGAGGCAGAGGCCTAGGAGCTCTCCGGCAGGGAATAGGCTGAGGGGGGAGCGAGAGGCTAGAGAGAAAGGGAGGAGGGAGGCAAGGAGTCTGCTCTTGCTCCTCTCTCTCTCTCTTCTCGAGGTGCAACAGCAGCAGCAGCAGTCTGATGCACACGGCTGACTCCCGAGGTCAGCGACTCCTAGACTCTCGCGAGTTAGTGGAGCGCGCCTCGCTAGCAAGCCCCCCAGCCGTTCTCTCTCTCTCTCTCTCTCTCTCTCTCCCATTTCTTTATGTATTACCGGAGTGCGGTAGGCGAGCTCTTTGTGTATACGCGCGGGCGCCGCGCTTCGCGACCCCAGGACGCGACGGGCGCCCTCCTCGCGAATTGGTGCGCGAAGCCGCACGGGTAAAGAGAGCTGCTATTTGCCGGAGAGAGAAAGAGAGAGAGACTAGGGGTCCTTTCTTTTCTCTCTTTCTTTCTTTTTTTTCTCTTCTTCTTTTTTGTTGATCGGCGAGGAAAAGAGCGCGCCGACGCGTATATTACCGGCGCCGCTGAGGTTCCAGAGGCTAGCAGGTTGTTGACTGCTACCGAGCGGAACGACGAGAGACCGGGGAAGGTACGCGGTAGCAGCTGCTCACCGAGACTCGCGTGAAATTGGAATTTGCTCTCGCGAGAGCTTAGGCTTCTTTGCGCGCTCTCGGGCAATTGGATCTGGAATATTCTTAGGACGATTGAGGTTGATGCTTTTAGTCTTGCCTCGGCTGCCTTGGTTTACTTATTTGTTCTTTTTTTTTGTTTTTTTTTGGGGGGGGGGGGCAGGAAGCTTGAGTGAATAATTGGGTTGTTAATATTTGAGGCTGCTGTGATTTTCTCTTGAGCAAAAGAGATAAAACCCTGGTAGATGCTGTATTTATTGGGGAAGGCTTGAAAATGATTGAAAAAGGCTTGATGTATCATCAAGGAACATTATACCTAATAAAGCTAGTGAATAAGCATTTTTATCATAGCTAATATGTACTTGACGTTTCGACCAGCTGAAATGTTAGGCATACATTTACAGAATCATCGTGAGAAAAATCAAAGAAATATTTTCGAACGCGCACAAACACTTATTCATTTTTTATTTCAAATTTGGATCAAATAAATTAACTTTATCGCAAATGACACTTGAAACGCTCGATAATCCCCCGAGGATTTCCTCCATTACACGTCACTTCCTGCAATCCCACCAAACAGTCACCCTCCGTCCCCCCGACCGGAAAATGAATAAAGCATAACCCTGTCGCAATGGCCTCCCCTATTCTCACAAAACATCATGTTCTCGCGGCACTAAGCGACACACCGGCGCAACAAATCGATTCCATTCCTGTTCCCCTTTTTGTTTCTCTCCCGCGCGTCTGCTCTGTGGCATTTTTAATTGAACCAGTGCTCGCACTCGCCTAAACAATAAAAAAAAAAAAAGGAAAAAAAGAGAGAGAACACGCGCAAAAAAGGTAAGTAACAAGGAACCCGGCTATCATCGCTTTAGAGAGACGCTGTCTAGCCGGACGGACGAGTGTTCGCGTCTGGCGTTTCAATCGGCGCATCAAAAACGCCCTAACGAGCCTACACATCCATACGTCCTTCTCTCTCTCTCTCTCTCTCTCTCTCTCTCCTCAACTGCACTTTTAAAAGAAAAAGGAAGAGACGAACACGGCGCGCTTCTCCCTTTCTTCCCCCGATCTTCTTCGCCCCCTCCGATTAAGACACGGAAAAGTAGAGGGGTGGGGTGGGGGAGGCAGCCCCAATTATTTTTCCCTCGGCGTTTTACGCCCTGGAGGGAGAGCCGCGAACCGTGCAGCCGGCGGCCAACACACGGACGCATACCTACATACAGGTGCATCACGACCGGACATCTGAGCCAGAAGCGTGACGACGGCGTTCGCCACGACGACGTCCACTTCGTCCGAAGGGAAGCTCAGCGTTCCTCTCTTTCT
>JAPYYQ010000826.1:0-47874 GCA_030522585.1 Anagyrus pseudococci
TATATATACTACAACTATTTCAATATAAAAATTATACTTTTTCAAACTTAAATTCTTAATTTGATTAAAAACTTACTTGAATAAGCACTCTAAAGCTAAGGAAGCAGTTTCACCTGAATTTTCAACATCTATGGCTTTTAGAAAATTAATAAAGTTTTTATCATAGTAACGAAACCAAGAAGGTATCAAAATTTCTTTAACACACTTTTTAATCATCTCAGTCCTATCTTGTAATCCATTGTTGATAAGTTGTTCTCTTTGTGAAATTGTTAGTGATTTTACAGTGATTTTGCTAATAAAGAGGTAGGCCATTTTGCGTACAGAGTCATCAACATCTCTAGTCTTTTTGATAGCTGCATGCAAAGTCATTTTATTTTTTGCCATTTTAGCAAGAATCACCCGCCTTACTTCAGCACTAGGATCTTTTGCTAAATGAAATAAGTATACATTTATGACAGGGCAAGCTTTGTTGTTTGGTTCTTGAAGTCTATGAAGAGCTATAGCAGCTTGAGCTCTAACTTTTGGTGATTTATCAACAATTCTGTCCATCATACATTGTAAGATTTTGTTACACAACTCATCATCAATAGTTGCATTATCACCCATAGTGTCCAATATCATATTCAGAAAGTAACATATTCTGAATCTCACCTGTACATAATATAAGATTAATAAATATAAATTATCATTGCAATATCATTTACTTGTAGATGAAATATTTTTCAAACAATAACTCACAGACACTTCTCTGGCATTGTGATATTCCAAAAGAAAGTCAAATAATTTTTCAAGGAAAGGACACATTTCTCCGTACTCTTCTTCATTTTCACTCTGTGGCTGTAGACTTATAGCAAACTTGGCAGCAAACGTAAGAGTATTTTCAACATTTGGATGTTTTTCAATGAAAGTTAAAGGAATTTTGAGGCAAGCAATAAACACATCCAGAAACTGTTCCAAATCGACCTGTAACAAAATTGCCAATTAGAGATTTATTCTCATTTTGTTTTTATATTTAAAAAACTCACCTTATCGTAGTACTTTCGCATTTTTTTAACATAATTCTGGTGGCAGGTCCGGTTAGCTTGCACTGCCGTGAATATATTTCTCACCTTGCTTTTGAGTGACATTTTTACTTGTGCTTAACAATGTTTTTCTTTTTACTAATCAACGTCTGCACATTTCACGATCATTCAACAGTAACATTTCACTACAAATATACATTTACTAATTAGAAACGAACATCACAGTAGGTGAACATCAAGTGAAAGCGTCAAATGAATATTAGGTTACACAAAGTACGTTGAGCAAACCGACAGTCGCGGCGTCTCTCTCGGTTTGTTGTGGTGCCGCACTGACACTTGCGCCCGATGCCAACTGCCGTTTGCGAACGACAGAAGAGCTATTTAATCACTTCAAGCATTACATTCGGTTCGTTAATTTAAGTTGCTCCATAAAACAGTTGTTGGTTGTTATTAAATATTTATTTCAATAATTGTCTACTCAGCAGAGACAGCGAAAATAGTAAAAATTTCAAATAATTGAATTACAGTGATGCCAATGTTAGGCTTCGAAAGAATGCAAAAACAACGATCTGACATTCCCACCGACTAGTGCTCTTTTACGTCCTATCGCGACAAAAGCAAAAGGAAAAACTCGTAAAACCCCAAAGGACGTGCAGGAAAAACGTCTTGACAAAAGAGAAAATGGTGAAAACGTAAAAACAGGGGCTAATCCCGCCAGTAACGAGTTTTCCCTCTCAGTCGACGAACGCGCCCCTGGCGGCAGGATCGCGAACGCGTGAGATTTGAATTTGAGGCAGAAACGGAGAGAGTGAGAGAGAGAGAGAGCGCGGCGTGAGTGCAACGGTCCACCAGGCCAGCAGTAGCAGCATAGCAGTGCGGGGACAAGTCGGAGAGAAATCGAGGAACTCGAGAAGACGCCCTGGTGCAACCTGGCAGCGGTGCCGCAGATCAGTTGACAGTGACCTGGCTGCGACTTTCATAGCACCAACATGAACGACACGCGCAGTAAAAAGGACAAGAACCAGCACATCCAGGTCTTCGTTCGCGTCAGGTGAGTGAGCCCCTTGTTGCTGAGCGCTTGGCTGTCTGTCCGTTACGGACTGTTGATGTGCAAGACTCCAAGTCATTTTCATCAATCGCCGTTCATTGCATACTACTATTTCTTTCCGACTCTTATTTGCGCTTGCTAGGATTGGTGTTTGTTATTGTTTATGTTTGTTTTATCTTCTTGCGAATTAGTTGGGCTTCAAAATTGTTTTGTTTTTTCATTGTTTGTCTATTAATGTGTCATCCCGCTTGAGTAATAATACATTTTTGTGATACTTTGAACACTTACACTGAATAATTTAAGTTTTTTGACTGATTTATTGTAAAAGTTACATGTATATGTTAACAGGCTTAAATTATTATATTTTTTATAATTTTGTGTAATTTGAATATAGTAATAACTAATAAATTTTATTTTCAAGACCAATAAACAATGCAGAAAAAACAAGTAAATCACCAGTGGTTGTTGAGGTACCAACAAATAAGGAAATTGTTGTCAAGGAGAGGCCACAGGATAAACTTACCAAAAAATTTACTTTTGATAAAGTTTTTGGACCAGTTTCTAAACAGGTAGATTTATTTAATCTCTAAATACTTTTAATATTAATTTAAAGCATTCATTCAATTTAATGTTTTTTTTTTAGATTGATGTTTATCAAGCAGTTGTCAGTCCTCTTTTGGAAGAAGTCTTGGCAGGATACAATTGTACCGTGTTTGCTTATGGACAAACAGGAACTGGAAAAACATTCACTATGGAGGGCAATTGCAGTGACCCTGGATTACATTGGCAAGCTGTAAATATTTTTCAATTACATTTATCACAAGTGATTCAAAATATCAATATTGATTTGTTTATCTTCTATCATACCTTTTTAGGATTCAATGGCAGGTATTATACCTCGTGCATTAAGTCATTTATTTGATGAATTAAGAACTTTGGGGGCTCAAGAATATTCTGTTCGCGTTAGCTTTTTGGAATTGTACAATGAGGAATTATTTGATCTTTTATCACCTAATGATGACGCCTCTAAAATAAGGTACTGAAACATGAAACAAATGTTTTGTTTAAACACTATTTTCTTTTACTATTTTTATAAATTTTAGAATCTATGAAGATACAACTAGAAAAGGTGCAATTATTATTCATGGCTTGGAAGAAGTAACAGTTCATAATAAAATTGAAGTGTATAAAATTCTTGAGAAAGGTTCTGAAAAACGTCAAACAGCTGCCACATTAATGAATGCTCACTCAAGGTATATATATTTTTATAAGTGTATATTAAACGTAAATGGGAATTTTGACATTTAATTTTCTAAATCTTGTAGTCGATCTCACACAGTATTTTCGATAACTGTACACATAAAAGAAAATACTGTTGATGGTGAAGAACTTCTCAAAACAGGTAAACTTAACTTAGTAGATTTGGCTGGTAGTGAAAATGTCGGAAGGTCTGGAGCTGTTGATAGGCGAGCAAGGGAAGCCGGTAACATTAATCAGTCTCTGTTAACTCTTGGAAGAGTTATTACAGCTTTAGTAGAAAGGGCACCTCATATTCCATACAGGTACGTAATTTTTTTTTTAATTTATATGCATTTTATGTACATCGCTAATACATTACCATTTTTAACGAAAAAATTTGTAAATTTAGAGAATCAAAACTGACAAGACTTCTTCAAGAGTCACTAGGCGGACGGACTAAAACTTCTATAATTGCTACAATTTCCCCTGCCTGTATAAATATAGAAGAAACACTATCCACTTTAGATTATGCTCATCGTGCCAAAAACATTACTAACCGTCCAGAAATTAATCAGAAACTTTCGAAAAAAGCTCTGCTTAAAGAGTATACTGAAGAAATTGAAAGATTGAGACGCGACTTGTTAGCTACACGTGAACGTAATGGTGTTTACCTGGCTCATGAAAATTATGCCGAAATGCAATCTCGAATCGAAAGTCAAGATAAAGAAATTGAAGAGAAAATTAATCACATAAAAGCAATGGAGGAAACTATGCAGAACAAAGAGGTGAGTTTATCAATGAAAATTGTGTTTATTAATTACTATTAATTTAATTTTTTGGTTTCTTCAGAAATGTTTTAATGATCTTCAAAAAGAATACGAAATGACGACCAATGCCTTACATGAAACAAAAAATGTTTTAATGAATACAAAGAATGAGTTAGACCAGACGACTTTTGATAGAGACTTACAAAAGCATTTAGTGAACAAACATGTTAACACTGAAAAAGTTTTAATAAATCAAGCTAAAACTTTGCTTAATGTTGCTGAAATTGCTACAACTGACACACAAAAATTGCATGATAAAATAAGTCGTAAACAGTAAGTTTTTAGTTTATATATTGCATATTTTAAAAAATTGATATATTTAAAAATAAACTGAATTTTTAGGCAAGTGGAGGTTGAAAATGAAAATTTAAGTAAACAATTTAAAAACGATATGTTCAAACATTTCCAAGGTATTAAAGATGATCTAGGACAATGTAAAGAAGAATCGGATAATTTTTGTCTTTCCGTAAAAAATCAAATTAAGTTAATGGCTGAAAATCATTCTAAGGCTACTGACATTTCTATTAAACATATCTCACAAGATTTAGTCCAGCAACAAGCAGAAATATCTAAGAAGCTAGAAGAAATCGTATCTAATTCGGTAAGTTTAAAAAAATAAAACGATTTGTATTAAGTTATTTTAAAAAAATATTTTAAATATGCAATTGCTTTATTTTTAGTATGATGAATATCATTCGTGCATACTTAAACAATTGGAAGATGCATCTGGTATTAATGAACACGAGCGTCAAGCTTTACAAAATATTTTAACGAAATACTGTCCAAAGATACGGGAACTTGTCGAAACAAACGTATCTGAAAACTTGAAAACGCTGTACAATCAGAATACTATGAAACTTATAACTCTTACTAATACCATGACTAGTGCAGTAGATCAGTATTGTAACAATCTTCTGAAAGATCGAGATAATTTGAGTGAAAAAATTAATAAAATTGATAAATCGCTACAAGTAGCCATTCAAAAACAAAATCAAATTGATATAAATAGAGAAGCATTTTCACAAGTAAGTAAATGAAACGTTTTTTTAAAATTTAAACAAGATCATAAAGTAATAATATTTCTTTGAAATGTAGAAATTCGTCGATTTGAAAAATCACTTCGAAAATACTTGGAAAGAATATCAAAGTTATACTCTAGAAGATCAACAGAATGGCACTATCATTTCAAACGAATTGAATGATATAGGTATTGTAAGTAAGGACATTCAGGAGACTAATTGGAACAGTTTCAATAGCAATGTAAAACAACAGAAATCAATTGAGCAACAAATGATAAAACAAGTGGAAATTATCAACAATGAAGTTTCTATAACATTGGAAGAGGTATAGTATGAGAAATACAGTATTCTTAATTTTAAATACATAATGACATTTTTTGATTTCTTTTAGAATTGGAAAATAGCTGACAAATCTAAAGCTGAAGCTGTTATTGTGGCAAAGAATTTAGAAGAAAATTTGAATTCTTGTCAAAACGCTATGGAATTGTATAACAACGCATTCAAATCCAATGCTAATGAACTTGAAAGTAAAATTGGTAAAGGAAAGGAATCCTTGTTATCCATTTCCAATGTACGTATAAATCAGTATTGTTAAAAGATACTATACCATGAATTATATTAAAAAAAAATTATATTTTTAGGAGAATCATAAATTGGTTATTGATGCAAGTACGTCACATGTCAATTTCATGGAAAACCAACGTAGTGACGTTCACAAGAATTACAGCCAAATGTATTCACAGATAGAAAATCAAACGAAAGATTCTACTAGTTGGCACAATAAAATTGATTCTCAACTACACAACACACATAATAAAATTGAAAAATTCATTGGTGAAGAATTACGTCGAGATGTTCCTACAGGTATTTAAATTTATTTTCTTGAAAATTATAAATATTCTTTTGAAAACATCTAATTATAAATCGTATATCTTAGGAACTACACCTATTCGAAGAGAATTCAGTTATCCACGACATTTAGTTGCGACGTCACCTCACGAACGCATCATTCGAAGATTTCGACGCGTGAAGAAAACCGTTGAATCATCAGAAGATGAAGTACGTACATTTAACTTACCCATTTTACCAATTTTTTTGTAAGTTTTCTTTATTAAAAATTATTTTTTTAGGCTGAAAGTACAATTGTGGGTATGGGATCTCTCGAAGAAAACGGCTGCGATAGCAACGACATGTCGTCTCCTCAACTTTCTCAAAATGATCACGTAACGTCTACACCACGTAGTTCGTCTAAATTACGAATACCAGCTAAAATTAATAATAGCCATTTGTTTAAATCTGCTTCAACTTCAGATCTTGCTCACTCCACAAAAATTCAACTTGATTCAACAACTATGTCCGAGATAGAAACGATAAAGGTATTTAATAATTTTTTACTACTTTGTAGACAAATTATTGCATTTTATCTAGAGGCAAGATAGAAATGAAAATTAATTTTTTGTGATTTTTAGGATCGTGACGATAAGGAAAACGGAGAAGAGTTCACAAAACCTGAAAGATTTAGGCCGAAACGGTTATCGAAAACTAAAAGTTCTAACAGAAAAATTTTGGGATCTTGCAATTAAAAGCGTTTAAAAAGATTGCAGGTATGAAAGAGAGTTAAAAGTGCTATTATTTTTGCTTTCTTTCGTTTTAAATATCAAATATTAAATAAGAGAGCTATTAAAGTTGTCAAAACTTTAATAGTCTGGTTCTTTGTTTAATCAGAGACTACTACTGAAGTAGAATATCATAAGTGTAGAAGTAATAATTTTAATGTAATTACTGAATCAATTTAAAAGCTCTTTATGATTTCAAAATTTAGTTATGTTTTTTTTATGTTTTGGATGCCTGGTTATCCTGAATGACAATGCTTTTCAATTTGGAGAGTCAACTTAAATTTGGTTCATAGTCGAAAGGTTGTGCAGTCAAGATCTTTTTCTTGTTTGTTCAAAAGTTTTATATACATACTTTGAAAAGAAATACTTGTTAGAATTATTCAAAAATATTTTTTTCCGAGTGTATATACTTATAAGTATAGATAAAAATTATCATTATAAAACTATTATGTATAATCATTTTTAAAAATGTGTTATTAAAAATATTTTAATTGTTCTAAAAAGAGGGGAGATTTTAACGTTTTATACACCTCTAAAAAGTATAGTTTAGAGTATTGTATGCACCATAAGAAGTGACAGTTTTGTACTAATTTGTAGATCTTATTTTAATGATAAAAAGAAGTACATATATAATAAACTTAATTTTTACTTTTGTAAATGTAAACCTACCTTACAGTGTTCTTTATTGCTATTTCAATGATTGAGACTAGGGTTCAATAATGAATTAATAAAATTTTAGAGCGTTTGCTTTAATTTTTATTTTTTTTAAATACTTATAGCATAAAATATATAACATACAGATTAAGATGTAACAAGACATTAATATCCGTTTTTGTACAGTTATGACAGGCTAACGCGAAATATGTCAAACCTTAAAATCTACGTGAAGATACCGATAAATTATTGATAAAAATAAACTTTTTCTATTACATAATAGAAAGATAGTTTTTTTATTTTCGATTTTTGTAAAAAAAAAACATTATGTTAAATAAAGACTAACTGAAAAATAAAACAATGCGTTCATTTACAAAGCACGAAAAAAAGGTCAATTCCTTGCGAACTGCGACGTCTGTGGTCGACAGTTGTAAAAAAAAAAAAAATTTCTCAACGAAACCGTGTATGTAGATAACGAAATATTTACGTTATAATATTTACAAAATCTATTATAAACGGTCGCTCTCAGGATCGCGCTCTCCGAAACAAAACGACGAAAGCTCAAGCGTTTACGGTCCTATCGGGAAGAAAAAAAAGGAAAAAAAAAAAGAAATACCGCACAGTCAATCGGTAGTACGTGCTCGTTTAAAATATGCGGGCTCGGCGCTCGATCGTTCGAGGAGCGGCAAAACCCTGACGCGCCGAGATAATTATTGTAGCGCCCCGATTCTACATCACCCGGCGAATATAATAATTTCGATGCAGTTGCGATTGTTCAATTCCGATTAATCGCTCGCGAGAGATAGAATAAATTCAGTGGCCCGGCCAATGCGGCAGTATACATAGCTTTCGTTCCGTTTTCTCTGCCTTATTGTTTTTCAATTATTTATTTATACTTTTCTTTATTACTCGTTTTCCGTATTATTTTTCACAAGGTTCGACAATCGATGTATAGGGAGGGGGGCCGTTTACAGGTTGTTCACCGATATAATCTGATTGATCCAGCCGATGAAGGCCGAGACTTTGACGTAGACACCGGGCACGTCGACGCGCCCGCAGCCAAAGCCCCACGAGACCAAGCCAGCCAGCTCGTAGAAGCCGTCGTCCTGGCACACCAGTGGACCACCTCCGTCGCCCTGCGCAAACAAGCCTCCGTTAGTCGTAAATTCTTTTCGCAATATTACAGCCCAAGTGCTGTTAATTATTTAAAAGAAAAAAACAAAAAACAAAAATAATAATAGAGGACAAAGTTTAAGGTTTACCTGGCAGGCATCGTTGCCCTGCTCGCCGCCCGCGCAGAAACTGCTGGCCGGCAGAATGAAAATCTTTTCCGTTACCGCATTAACTTTCCTAATGCATTCCGCGTCGCTCACTATCGGTATCTCCGCCTCACGTACTCGCAGCGGAATCGGGCCAGCTGTGTTTTAAAAGACACCAGGTCGTATTATTAATATATGTATGTCTGTGGCGCAGGCGTATATGTACTTGTTCTACATTCCACATTCGATTTTTGCGAGCCGGTATTAAATCGTAAATAAACGTACATAAACAATGAATTTTAACAATATCTCTCTGTTGTTCTTGTAAAAAATAAAAAGCAAACGAACCTTCGCCCATGTATCCGTAGCCGGTGACCGTGCACCTCTTGCCAGCCGTGTGGCTGACTCCCCGGGCGGGCAGGCAAACGAGACAGACGCCGTCCTTGAGCTCGGCCTGCCCGTGGAGCTTGAGCAGAGCAATATCGTTGTCGAGGGTCTGGCTGTTGTGGTTGTGGTGGATGTAGGTCGTGGCGACGCGCAGCGTCTGGGCCCCGGGGCTGCCGTACTTGCGGGTGAGGTCGACGTCGCCGACCCTCACGTAGATCGCGTCGCCCGATCTGACGATGCTGAAACACCGAGCCGACTGTGAAAACAAGGCCCCCGGAAGATCCGCGGAGAGATCGCAAATCCTCTCGTGACTCACTTGGTGACGCAGTGGGCGGCGGTGAGGACCCACTGGGTGCCGATGAGGGCGCCCCCGCAGAGGTACTGGTTGAGCGAGTTGATGAGGGCGACCTGCCAGCACCACTCGTTCGCGTCGGCGTCCTCGCCCCCGACGACCCTGGCCCCTCGCTCGGCCTGGAGCGCGCGCGCCTGGATCGGCGCCCGGGAGGTGCCCTTCACCCCGCAGACGTACTTGCTGTAGACCGGGCTCTTGGCCGTCGTCGTCGTCGTTATCGTCGTCAGCGGCGTCGTGTCGACTGTTTACCCGGATACGTTAAAAACACATAATCCCCCTTCCGTCAGGCATGACATTTTAGGCATACTCACAGAGGAGAGTGCTCGGTGGCGGTGTGAATCCGGAGTGGGCCGAGGTGACGTAGAGGGTGTCGTTGCGGTTGTGGGCGACGGGCTCGCTGCCGTTCTCCGCGGCCTGCAGGCCCTGGAACTCCCGGATTACGGACTTGGCCGCGCAGCACTGGTGCCCGGGCTTCTTGCACTTGAAGATGTTGGTCAGCTCGGCGTTGTTGAAGCAGGTGAACGAGAGGTAGGAGACGATGCAGGAGCCCCGGCATTCCGGCCGCGGGTCCGGCGGCAGGACGGCCGTGCTCGTCGCCGGCCGCTGGGTCGTTGGCCTCGGCTTTGGCCTCCTCGTCTAAACGGTACACGGGCTTAGTAGCGAATTTCTTTCGAGGTATATCAACTCGTGTGTGCGTGTTGGTAAACGTACCGATAGGTTCTTGGTGGTGTCGCAGCAGAACTGGCTCGACGAGCAGGAGGAGGTGCGGTAGATGACGGTGTTGGGCCGCTCGCAGAACGCCAGCATGATGTTCATCAGGCAGAATCCCGGGCAGGGGGGCAGCTTAGCCGGCTGCTTCGTCGTCGGTCGGAGGGTCGTAGTCGTCGTCGTTTCCTGCGTAACAGATATTACGAGCCGTGCTGCTTTTACGACTGGCCGATCGTTAACGCGAGCCGGGACTGTTATCCCCGATAAGAGGGACTTACGGTCTTGGCCGGGGTCTGGTCGCGTATGCAGCAGTAGCCGTCGGCGCAGTCGGCCTCGGTGTCGACGTTGTCGCAGATCAGGGCGAAGAGGGCGTTGACGCACTCGCCCCTGCAGGGCTTGGCCGGCTCGGTGACGGGCTTGGGCCTCGGGGTCGTGGAGAGGCTGGTCGTCTGGCTGCTGGTCGAGCCTGCGGCCGGCCGCGCCGAGGGGTTGGTCACGGCCGAGGAGGGGGGGCTGGTGCTGCTGGTGCTCCCGTGGCCGCTCCCGAGGACGCTCGCCTCCTCGACCCTCGTGAGGTTCGACTTGGTGCGGTCGATGACGAGGAGCTCCGCCGGCGGGGAGTCGCCGAAGAGGTCCCGCGAGACGCAGCACTTGAAGCCGCTCTTGCAGAGGGACTCGATGTTCAGCACGGCGTCGCAGTAGTTGGCGATCCGCTCGGACATGCAGATGCCCGAGCACGTCTTGGTCGTCGCCGCCGATGACGAGGAGCTCGACTTGTCGCCCTCGTCCTTCTTCGTTTCCTACAAATCCCCCGTGATTCTTGTGAATCTCTTCGCTATATTTTCCAACTTTTCCGCAGATTTAAAAAAAAAAAATCGGTAGCGAAGGAGGCTAGCAAAAATACACGCGGCGAATACGCGAATGTTCCTTCGGTCTCCGTGGATGCAATTATAAGCAATCACCGACGGCAGATTAGCCTCCTCTCCTTGCCGGCCCGATGTTTATTTAGAATATCAGGCTAAACGACGGAGGAGGCTCTTCCGTTAGACCGCTCTCGGCACTTATCGCGCACGATACATACCCGTGCGCTATAGTCGCTCGTAATACCAGCGTCTACGAGCCATGTAGCTGGGTAAAGTACGAGGTAAGGCCGAGGGAGGAGGAGAGAAAAAGAAAAACGAATATCCCGCCGAATCAGAGCGCGCGATCTAGATCCCCGGCACGAAATGTCACGAGATGATTGCCCACTCTGGATATATGCATGTATATTCATAACGTAATCAAGCGCTATTCCGCGGCACGGATAATCTACCAGCCGCTCTATTTTTTCCAACTTGGAAAAAGAAGGAGGTTTACTCGAGATTCGCATGGACAACGAGAAATTGTCTTACCGTCGACTTGACAGCTGCGGTGGTAGCGACGGTCGCGAGGGTAGTGCTGCTGCTACTGCTCGGTCTCGGGGTGGTAGTTGTCGTGGTGGTCGTCGTCGGTGGCTGGGTGCTCGTCGTCCGCTGGCTGGTGCTCGTCGGGGGCGGCTGGGTGACGTTGTTGCTCGGGGGCGAGGCTGGCCGGGAGGTCGGCTCGTAATCGGCGACCTCGTTGCTGGCGGGCCCGGCCCCGGTACCGTTCACCGGCGAGTCGACGCAGCAGCGCATGCTCGACTGCGGGCACGGCACGTCCTCCAGCACCTCGTAGCACATTATCGTCGCGAGCGCGTGCACGCAGACGCCCGGGCAGTTCTCGCTGTTGGCAGTGCTCGTTATCGAGTCCAGCAGACCTGCAACCACATATCCACGCCCATTGTTTTCACTTTATTGTTCTCTTATACAGCTCTCCGGTAACCCAATAGTGCCTCTTTTTTAATCGAATATTTGCAAAATGAACACAGCGATGCTGGTCATGCTTTTCGATACACTCATTTCGTATTCGTATCGCGTTACGTTATACATTACAAAAGCGTCGCCGCTAAAGCCGATTTAAAAAAGAAAAAAAATCTCGCGATATCATCGAATTACCATCGAGAAAGAGAGACCTTGAAGTAGGCGAGAACAACAGTTACGTTACCGTTGCCTCACAATTCCCTCTCCTCGCTCCCCTCCTAAGAATCATCAAACGATCATCAACCGGCGTTCGGAATCTCTACAGGGCGTCAAAAACAAGTGTCTCTCTCTCTCTCTCTCTCTCCTTAGCCTGGACATTATGTACCGTAGCGCATTTAACAGCGGGCCGAGGTAATGGAAAGAGAGAGAGAGATGGTTGGGGGGTGGGGGGACCGGTAACTGTATACAACCGCAGCAGCCTTAGCTGGACCTGTGATGTGAGTCGAGGAAAGGTGGAGGGGGAGAGGCACACCGAAAGAGAGGAATTCCTGCATACGTAATAACCGTAGAGGAGCTCTGACAGGACTTGAGCGAGCTTGATCGTGACAGCGCGAGGTTGAATAACCGTGGATATGAGGCTGTCCTGCGTACAATCAAAAGCGTGAACAACGCGCATCACGGATGAGACTGGATTACGCGTATATCGGAATTTCAAATGAGTAATATGTGCCTGGGACGTATATTAATCATCGCATAGCTAATTTGAGGAAATTCTCGGGTGAAAGGGGAACAGGAGAGCGAGCGAAATCGGTAAGGTGAGTACGGTAAAAATATTTGCCTGGTGCGCTCACGGGGTTTGGCTGCGCGTGCGTGTGTCATCGCACTGCGTTATCGGATCGTCATTTAGCTGCGTATAATAATCGTAATAGGGACGAAGCCTTGACTCAGAGAGAGAAAGAGAGAGAGAGAGTGAAAGTTGCGCTCTCTCGAGGTGTGTGCGCCGGTGACGCAAGACGTTGGGAGGGAGAGAAAAGAGAGCTAAAGATCAAGGGTACACTGGCGTGGATCGCGAGGTCGAGGACACCGCGGAGATACACGAGCGAGAGATCAACGAACTCGGAATCATATAGGATCGCCGCTGCCGTTGGTTTTTCGAGGACGCGACCGAGGCGTATAGATCGGGGGGGCCTATTGGCGAACAAAGCTTCATGAAAATTCATGCCGGCCGGCTGTTAAAAGTGACACGCGCGACGTGCCAAATTTAATGCGGAACTACATCAAAGCCCCGGCCGTCGTCTTTCGCGCCTACGCTACTCTACACGCTTGTGCGTATGATAGATCGGCCTATGAATCGTTCGAAGCCAACGCAGACTTGCCGGCTCGATTTTTACAGTTACGTCACGTATTACATTCCCTCTGCCCCCCCTGGACTGGTACATGCGTATTATGAATTCCACGGGTATAGCGCCGCTTCTCCTCTGGCTCTTATGATCTGGTCCCTCTCCCCGCGCCCCTGCGGTTTCGGGGCGTCCATTCATCTCTCTCTTTCTCTGAGTTACGCATACGGAGCCAAAGCCACACGGAAATACCCGTTAGATTCGTGAAAAAAAAAGAAGAAGAGGAGAAATAACGAAATAAAATAAAATACTAAATACAAGGTAAACAGTGTGACTTATTGGTATTCCTGATCCATTACCGCGGAATTTTTACCTCCCTCTCACTCACTCACTCGTCTTAATTCTAATTTACCGTTGCAGCTATAATATACATATGTAGATACGCGCGTATTCCGGCGTTCACGACGTTATTAACCGCAGCTTCTAAATACCGATTTTTGATCCGACCAGCCGGCCTTTTTTATTCCACGGAAATCCGTAAACTCGCGTGTACTGTTAGTCGGACGATTTTTAAACACAAGCTTCTTGGCGTATAATTCCAGCTTGGTATCATACAGAAAACCGTATAGATTCGCAACGCGCCAAAATTTTTTTTTCGAAATATTCAAAATTATGGGCTAATGCAAATGGCCATCGGGGAGCCGGGCAGTTCCTTCCTGCCTCGTCCAACTCGGGATGTCATTGATTATGAGAATCAAGCCGAAGGTGTGTAACCCCGTTCGCTAAAACCGGCTCTCGGCGAGAGCTAAATAGTCCAGCGGCTAAAGCTCGAGATATCCCTGTACACGGCCGGAGTGAGAAAATTGACTCTACACTCGAGTGAGAGCCAACGAGTCCAGCGCTAAAATTATTCCCGCGTGGCAGCCGGGGGGAGGAGGGGCGCGTGACGCGATTCGCGCGAACGAAAGTTATACGCGCGCGAGATGCAGTTGCACGTATAGAGCCGTATAATAGGACGGGCCGACGTGACGCGCGTGTATACGCAGGCGCACGTAAAACAGAGAGAGGAGGCGGGAATTCGCGCGCGTAATCCCACGGGGCCCCGCGCCGGTTTCACTTGGCCGTGTAGGCGCATATAACGGCCCCAAACAAATATAACGGTTGTTAATGAGCCCCCAGTCTTTCTCTCTCTTTCGCGCGTGTGCGCTCGGGAGGGAGAGAAAACGATCGAGGCGGATGTCGTGGTATGTGTAGGCTCGTAAGGAGAGAGAAGCCTCCCAGGCACGTGGACACCTCCGCGTGCCCCGATGCGAGATTAAACTTTCGCGGGCGTGTGCGATATGTATGTCCGACTCTGTTTTCTTTAGCTCTCTGTTATTATTTTTCTTTTTTGCTATTGTCTATTAGGCCAGTTCCCATGGGATTCGAATAAACTTATTTGGGTTTTAGTAACCGATTGCAACGAAGCATTGAAGATCAATGTTTGTCTCTGTTTTATGCACGCGAATTTGCGAAAACGAATGTCCGCGCGCGTCAAGTGTCGCTAATAAAAAAGTTATGCGGGCGTGGAAAAGTGAAATTTCAAGATAAACAGTAGCTTTCTTCCCGCGTTACGTTGGGTGAAAATTCATATTTTTCTCCAGATTCTGTCAACAATGGAAATGAAAGAAAAAAAACGAGATAATGCTTCGTCGCTCGAATTGATAAACCGGCTGGTTAAAACAAACTTTCGTTCCGTTTTTTATAATTCAAACGGCGTTGCGTTAGAAAATCTTCCTAATTATACGTATACGATTGTGTATATATCGTCTGACATATTCAACCGGTGCGCGTGCATATCAGGATAAGTTGGCCGCAGGAAGTCCGCGGCGTAATACTTTTTATAATAACCCAAGGCCCGTATGTATTCGCCGGCTAACCCAAAACTGCAAATCCAAAGCCTCGTTTCACGGCAATCAGCGAAACTCTCGTGATTTCTCTAAATCCCCATAAAAAAAACAATCCCCCTGCCGCTCGAAAAATCGTAAAAGCCCAATCCGCGCGTCTTTTAATCGACAATCAACGCGTATCCAAAGGCTCGCAATAAAAATCTCTAAATATAGCGCGCGACATTCCTAAGAAGAGGCCGGAAGAAGCGTAAATTCCAGGGTGGTATTTCCGCTCGCCCGGGAGTCTATTACAAGCACGCGTCAGGTAAATAGGTGTGTGTATATCGTCGGGTATATAGAGGCCCGGTGGTGCTCGTGACAGCAGCGCGGGCCAGCTCTTTCATTCCGCCGGCTAGATATATACCGTTGGCTGGGCTCGCGCGTGTAGTACACACACGCCAAGCCGGTCAGCGCGGCCTTCTTTCGGGCTCCCGCTGCTGCTGCTGTATACGTGCGCGCACGTATGACGCGAGAGAGCTCCTCCTTCCTCCTGACCAACACACACACACTCCCCGCTGTAAGTGGGCCAGTCGCATCCTTGCAAGAGAGAGAGAGAGAGAGAGAGAGAGAGAGAGAGAGAGAGATACATATATATAACTGTGCCGTCGCCGCCGCCGTGCGAATTTCTATTTCCCGGGCGAGGAGCTTCCGCCGCCGGTGATCCGGCGCGTTCTCTCCGCTTTTTGCGGCCCTTACGCGCCGAGAGCCGCATTCTTCCGTAATCGACTCTCTGCGCGAGCGCGACCGAAATTTTTGCCGCTTCTGAGCTCGATTCTCCCCGCACCTGCACGCACGCTCTTTCTTCCTTTTCACCTTTTCCTTCTCTCTCTCTCCTCCTTTTATTTTCTTCTCCTTCGCGTTTTCTCTTTTACAGCTTCCGATGGCTTTTGGCAAATTTAATCCGCGTCCGACAATCAATGCTGACTTTCGTGACGCATCACGCACGTAAGGGAGATAAGTAGTCCGAATATAAGTTGGCGAATAACGGATTTATGGATTTAAGTAAAAGGAAGAGTAATTGCGTAAGACGAATTCTTACGGGACGTATATATATAAAAGATGCAGCTGGTTAATTATGACGAGCAAAGAGCACAGGCGTAATTAGGCTGCGGATTAAAATGCAAGCTTTTCCATAGCTAACGATGTTAATTAGGAGAAAAATTTCTCCTTTGCGCTTAAAATGACATAAAACTGACACGGCTTTGTGGACACGAGAAATGCGCTGTTCGCTTTTCAACGAAAGTGTCCGAGGCGCACTCGAGGGTGAGAGTTTAACGCGTTTTGTTTTTACTCCCATTCATATTTAGCAACCCTTACGTTTTTTTTAGTAATCATACGCGTAATGTACATTTACAGTAAATATTATACGGTTATTTTCTATCAAGTGAAAATGACATGCATGAAATAAAAGAGCGAGAATACTGTAACCGTATAAGAAATTAAAGAGATATACCGCTAACACAGCGCTGATCTACCGATTTATCTCGTAAAACCCAACGGGAATATGAAACAAAACTACAAAATCATACGCCTCATTTTGTCTAAACTAAACGGAAAACAAACTCCAAACGTTCGCTCATGTTAAAATTTGCATGAACCCTGATGATCCAATTAATACCGATCACCGCTGGAACACTCGCTGATTGAGTTTGCCGATCGGGGGGTAGATCGGCAGGAAGATCGGATAATCCGGCGTGCTCGTTGTAAACGAGCTGCCGGCTTTACTTTTGCGAGCTGACCTCGTTCGCGGGCGCGCGCGTGCTCCTTTTTTCCCCAGCCGATCTTGCTCGGACGTTGAAGGAGAACCGGGCGCGCTCGCGGTAAAAGCGGGAGAAGGGGCCCGAGAGAGTCGCATTCCCGGCTCGTCTATTCCCCGAAGAGGCGAACTACTCGGAGCTGCAGAATGAGCCGTGAGGAAAAAGAGAGACCTACCCGATAGAAAGCTGCCGGCGAGGGAGTCATCGTCCTGGCCCGCAGCGACGTCGCCGCCCCGGAACACGAGCAGCAGCAGCAGCAGCGCCAACGGCGCCCCGGCGCCCTGCTGCCGCGGCATCCTCCTCCTCCTCCTCTCCTGGACGTTCTTAGCACTTGGGCTCGCTCCTCTGGGCCCGGCGGCTGCCTCGTCTCTCCCTCGGGCCCTGTGTCTCTCGATCTCCCGTGTACAGCGACCGATCTCCTACCGATCTCTAGCGCTTCCTGCTCGCTCGCGTCCGCTGAACCGCACGGAGGATCGAGGCGAGTTCGGGGATGCGCAGGGGGCCGATCGGGCTTAAGCGAGCGGGAGCTTCTTAGGCTCGTCGGGATGGGACTGAGCCGCGCGGCCCGGCGTTCTTGTGGGTCAGGGTGTGCTGCTGCTGCTGCTGCTGTTACCGGCGCTGCCGGCGCTGCTCGTCGGGGCCTATGGAGAGAGGCCCGGCCCCCCTACCCCGGGCCCCCCGCTACGTACTTATGTACAGCCCGCTCCTCTTTTATGGTCAATAGCAAGCCCCCCCCCCCTCCCTCCTTCCCTCCCGCTCGGCTACTCCTGCTTTCGTCTTTCTCTTTTTCAGCTCGCCAGCAAAGGTGTGCTCGAGCGCTGGCGCGCGCGGAGCAGGAAAACGAGTCATCTTCCTCTCTCGCGCGGGGCTCTCTCTGTTTTCCCCTCCATCCACCGAAGCTGCCGCCGCTCAAGCACCGCCGATGTATCTCATTCTCCCGGCTTTCTTCTCCCTCTCTCCCTCTCGTGCGCATCCTTGTGGACCGCGAGGAGAAGCTCCATCCGGCGTAGCGATCTTCATTTTCCCGGGGGCGACGGACGCTCCCCTTTTTTCCTCTCTGCGCCTCATACATATAAGAGAATCCGCGTGCGTCCCTTCTTTGGGGCTTTTTTCTTTTTTAATCGCCGTACACGCCGATTTTTTCCTGCCGATCGAGAAAGAAAGCGCGGATAGGAGAGAAACGGGAGCGCGTAATGAGCTCACGCGCGCACGAAAATGAGAAGCTTTCGATGATAAATGCCCCGCCGCCACCGCCGAGGCGAGCCGCGACGGGGGAGAGCCTTTACGGTACACTACTCCCACCACAATATAGCCTGCTCTCGCTATACTTACACGCAGGCATCCCCTTTGAGCATAAGATGCCGAGTACGACGGCGATGACGACGAGACGCGCTCCTTCTCCGTCCACCGATGCATGTGGGTTATTTTTAATTTGCCTCTACCCCCTTCCCGCCCCCTTGAGAATTTACGCAAACGAGCGCGCGCGGACTCTCGAAAAAGAGCCTTGTAATTTTCGACGTCCCTCATGCGCGCAAAGTGTAATTTCCATGTCGCCGAGGCGTTCGGGCCTTCAAGCTCTCGGTAAATTAAATCGAGCTATACCTCCTCGAGAACCCACTCCCCCCACCCCACAGACAAGTGGCCTGAAATTTCAGGCTTGTTTAACATCGTCGTTGCAGAGTTGAGTAATTATCGCGATTCGAGGCTTATTCAAATTTTTCAATGTTCCCGGAAAGATTACACTCGGAAGGAAAAACGTACGATTTTAGTTTGCTGAACATGTGAGGCCAAGGGAATGACTGTTTCGTCATGATTACTTTTGTAAAATAGAATTTTATTAAAGTAGAAAATGCTATAGTTATTCAATTAAATAATAAACTGTTGTTATCGTAAAAATACTGATCTAAACATTAATTTGTTCAAAATCACAACATAATACTATTATTGTGGATTATAAAAATCTATTCTTGTGAATTACGAATATAGTCTCTATAAAGGTATTAGAATAAAACTAAATAAAAAACAGTATTATTTCTACGAGTTTTAAATTAATCCGGTAACAAGCCTATACTAACGGGATCTAGAAGTTTATACCTAAGTATTGACTCTACAAACCACATTAGAGGCAAACTTTTTAGAGTTGGCATATTGTAACATATACGATGAGAATTTGATTGGAGGCTATCGTTGTCAGGTACATAGATTATGTAGTGAGTACATTTGTGCAAGGAATGCTTCGGGTCGTGTGCGACGTGAAAAGGAGTCAAAGAGCCTTGAATATCTTCTACTTTCGGTTCGCGCGTCAATACCACACCGTCTCCAGCAGCAACGAGTTTCATCAGATCGGTTTTCGTAAAAGAAACCCCGTCGTATTTAAAGGAACCCAGGCCTTTGATGGCAAAGTAAAAGTGACAATTGTTAAACAATTTCGGATTCTGGCTCTGAAGATTTTCTCGAGCGCGCGTAGGACCGTCGTCTAGCTGAGGAGGATTTAATTCAAAAAGACTTAAGTTACTCAGCGTAATATTTTCTGCATCTACAAGTATTGGTAAACCTGAAAATTACGTTATTCGTCAGTAGATATCGAAAAATTAAGATGTAACGAAATAATATTATTTTCAACTTACAATCACTGTTCAATAAACGTTTACCATAAAGTATAGCTTGTAGTACGTCTAATGATAATATAATATTATCACCTGATTCTGATTCAATAACCACATGACTGACTGATGGACTGTAAATAATACATTTTAATTGCAATGTATTAAAATGCTTTATATAAAATTATTCATGCATTTACAAAAAATAGTAAAAAAATACCTGAGATGATTGTGAACTTTTATTTTCTTTTCATTGCTCAATTTTATTAGCAGTTTCTGATTTTTTTGCTTCAAATTAGATCCATACAGAATAATTTTACTTAATGGTATATTATTACTTAATGGTACATTTTGTGCTTTGTCAGTAAGCATAGTTGTGTTAGAGGACACTGATGTATTAGATTCCACTTTTTGTGAACTCTTAAACAGTGCACTCACTTCTTTTGATTTACAATAGTCTCTGAAAAAATAAATATATATTTTTTTTTATTGAAATATCGTTATTAAAATATTTACAATGTATATCTTACTTTGGCTTTTTTCCTACATTATCACATGCCTCTTTATTAGCATTAAAACCTAAAAGCAGAGATACTAGTTTGCAATTGTCAATAATCACTGCTTCGTGCAAAGCTGTTCTATTATCATATCCGTACATATTAGGATTAGCTCCTGAGTTCAAGAGCATTTCACAAATTTTATAACAGCCATAACTAGTAGCTTCTTGCTAAAATGTAAACTTGTGATTAAAATTAGAATGAATAATTTACAATTGATAAATAAAATTTTATATACAAGTGGTGTCCAGCCTGCATTATCTTTTGTGTTTGGTTTGGCTCCTGCATCCAACAATATCTTGACTCTTTCTTCATTGTCCTACAATATTCTATTAAGTTACTTTTTAACATTATAAAGAATATAAATTTAATTATTATTATTACTTACAGATCTACATGCTATATGTAAGACAGTTTCCCCTTTATTATTTTTTCTGTCAATATTTTTTGGTATAGTAAAAGTAGTTTTGCTTATTGTTGAATCGCATACAGATGTATTACATGTGTCATTAATTGATTTGGCTTTTGTTCCTTTCCTCGAGATTCTCCTTCTTATTTTAGCAATGGTTTCACTATTTGATATTGATGGAACTGGGCTTCTTGGTTTAACGTATTGTTTATCATCTAACTCAAAGCTGAAAATGTAAATAAATTTTCAAAGTCATGGTATTAGTTTTGGTCCAACAAAACTTTTGTTTCTTAAACCTTGTAATTAATAGTAAAAAAAACTTACTTCAATCCAACTGCTTCTGCTATAATATTTAAATTTCTCAAGATTTCATTTACATCAGTATCAGCATATGTATCAGAGGCTCCTCCAGGAATTTGACACAAAACACAATTTGATTCATTTTTAATACATGAGGCACAGGCATAGTGTCCACAATTAAGAAATTGTTTAGGATTTCTTAATTTATTGTTGCTAAAAAAAAATAGAAAATGCAAGTATTGTAATATATTGCCTTAGGAAAATAAATACATAACAATATTTACATACCATTTTTCACAAGTTAAGACTTCAGCAAACTTTTTCAAAGCTTCATGTGTTTTTACCCACATTGTATCGGCTGCCATATTTATTCAAGTTTGACAATATGTTTTTGTTTAAAATAATTTCTTTACAAGTGGACAATTACTTACATTTACTTTTGGTAAGCATATATCGTAAATAAGTGGTTATGTACCTAGTTGCCGCGCTTTGTAGAAAACTAAGACTGCCAACTGTCTAAAGATTTAGTCAACCTTGGATTTATGAATGACCAACATTACAAGCTTGTAATTAATAAAAAATGTACAACTTGTAATTTTTTATGCGTATTAATTTAATAAATTTTGTATCACGTAATTAATTAAGAAGAAATTGATTAAAGTAAAATAAAACTACAAATTTAACAAAAAAGTACAAATTTATATTTTAAATTTTTTTGACAAATTGCACATATGTATTGCTTTTTGTAAGCTAACAATATAAACTTTTAGATTTTAATACAATCTATAAAATTTGTAGAAATAAAAACTAGTTATTCTATAGAATTAATATTTATACAATAACACAATAACATATATATTATATATTTATATATAATATTAATACAATGATTAATTTATGATATCTATGTATTCTTCATTGTCATTAACAGAACTATTAATAACATTAAATGAAGAATTGTAAACGCCACACATATATTTAAGAATACTAGAATCTTGGGAACTTGGAACATTAATATTTTCTTTAAGGTCATTATAATTATTATCATTGTAGACATTTTCTTTTGCATCTTTGGTAGGAACGTTATTTGTGTTGACTTTTATATTTTGATTTTCAGGTAGACTTTCTTGTAAGGCACAAAGTTTTTCTTTTGTATTATTATCCACTATGTTTTGATCAACTATATTCTCATATACAATTTCAACTTCTTGAGAAGTATTTTCATTTTTTATTGCATTAACTTCAGTATTATTTAAAGTGTCTTCTTGATTTCTTGAGAAAAGGCTATTTTTTGTTGTCCTTTTAAAGGAGCTGGTAGTTTCTTCAGTGGTTATTGTAGAATTTTCTATGTTCTGGTCAAGAATTAAACCTTCTGTATTTTCTTGTTCCTCTATATTAGTTTCCATTGCAGATCGTGCTTCATCTGTTACACAATAATCTCTAAAAACAATAATTGCCATAATTTATGTAATATTAAGTGCTTATTTCTTTTATAATAAGAGATAAATGTTTTGAAAAGTAAAATAATGGAAAACTAAACTTACACAGGCAATTTTTTATTATTATCAAAAATATTCTTTTTGGCTCCATATGTTAACAGTAAGTTGATCAAATCAACATTATTATTTTTAGCTGCTTCATGTAATGCAGTACGTCCTTCAAATCCAATCTTATTGACATCAGCTCCTTCTATTAAAAGAACTTCCACAACTTCAACAAAATTGTAATCAACACATTCTTGCTGAAATGTTTTAATGAGATAATTTAATTCAAATGTATTTGATCAAGCTAGTTTAAAAAAATGTAATATGCAAAGAGTAAAATTTAATATTTAAATGTAAAATACTTACTAAAGGTGTCCAACCAGCAAAACACGGAATATTAGGATCTGCACCTGCTTCTAAGTAACGACAGACAATATCTAAGCGATTCTAAAATAGAAAAAATATATGTTGATATAACAAATAAAATGTTTGGATCTGAAATTAAAATAAACAAAAAAAATTTTATAAAATATTTTAACCAAGCATACATTTTTACAAAACACATAAAGTGAAATATATAGTTACTTTAGAAAATAATTATAAGATTACCTTTCGACAAGCCTCTAACAAAAGTGTTTCACCTTTATGATTTCTCTTGTTAATTTTTTTTGGATTTTCTAAAGCTTTTGAAAATTTATCCAGTTTTGGTTTCTTTGGAATGTCATAATTATTGTTACCGATGCCTCCTTTCCGTTTTTTTGATTTTTTCCCCGGCTTTTTTACCAAGGCATTGGCAATAATTTTTGTATCATTATTGTTATTTAAACTTAAATCTTTCATAGAAACATCTAAGTTATCATTACTATCAATTCCATTTGAAGGCACATTTTCAGATTTTATTTCTTGTTTATTTTCAGATGAATTCCTTTGTGGTCTGAAAGAAGAACCCATTTTCTTAATCAATTGCATTATCAAACACTATTGCGTGAACGCCACCAAATTCAAATCGACTATATGCATATCAACAATAGCTGTATAAGTACAACGACTTACTCGAGTTGAACTTCTCGTGCGATCTGATGGCAGGCCTTAATAATTTTGACGAGGGTCTCATCCTTGCCGAAGTTACCGTTCGTCGCGTCGACTCCACACTGAAGGCAAGCGGTGCGACCATTGTCGACGCAGGAGATACAGAAAAAGTGGCCGCACTTGAGGAACTGCAAGTTTTTCTTGCTGCAACCAAAACAACACGGGCATTCACGCATCGAGCCGAGTGCAAGGCCGCGAGCAATTGGAGCCCTGAAGCCCTCGGTCTTACCAAATCGAGCAGCTGAGGATGTCGATGAGGTCCTTCAGTGCATCTCGAGTTCTCTCCCACTTGTCATTCATCTTTCGTTACTTCAGCGCTTTTTGGAGCACCCGATCTTTTCTTCACTCCATTTTCGCCGGCTTTTGACTGGGCGCTCCGTGTTTTCCTACCGTTGATTTCGGAGCGTCAACCCCGATGATGTTGTCAACGACGCAGATCGCAAAAAGCCCGGGATTCTTGATTGTAATATTTATAGGACTAATTCTCGCGCGACTTGAAGTACCACTGTGTAGATCGGCAGCCGTGGGCGTGAAGTTGTAACTTGTTGGACCATTAGGTCGAATGCATTTTCGTTCTTCGTTGGGCGCAAATTGCCGCGCAAATACCAGTACTTATGACTTATGACGTCGATCGACGCAAATGCTACCAATGCTTTTCGTCGAGATTCGTTTTATATTCAATATTTGCGCTTCGTTTAACTCCATCTCAGCTGATTAATTTAATTAAAGTAGTAATTTACATATCAAGGCATTAAATCGTTAGGTATCAGGTATCAACAAATTTTTAAATTTCGTTCTTTAGTTCTTTTAAATCGAGATCGTCATTGATGACGTTTTGTGACGTCATTGTATCGTAGCGAACGAACTTTATTTTGCTCGTCACAGTCACTTGGACATGTTTCGACTTGTTTTATAGCGGCTTACCTCACGCGCGGGTGAGGTTATGAAAGTTGTCAACACAGTTTGGAAAACACGTGTTTACGAGTCTCGGTCAGTCTGTGAATGAACGAGAAAATTAGTACATAGAAAATGGCTCGAGGGAAGGTGAAGGCTGCCAAATCGGCTGAATCGAACGAGTCTGATAATGACAATGACGAGGCTGATGATACCACCGTTGTCGCAAAGAAGAAGGGTGGAAAGTCGTTGACGAAAAAGTCTGGTGGCTTTCAAGCGATGGGCTTGAGTTTTCCAGTTTTGAAGGGCATCTTAAAACGTGGATATAAAGTACCTACACCTATTCAAAGAAAGGTAAGCTAAGTTTTTTAAAGAAATTGAGTCTTGGACTTTCAAACTATTTTAATAACATTACGTTTGTTTTCCACAGACTATACCTTTCGCTCTTGTAAATAGAGATGTTGTTGCTATGGCTCGTACTGGAAGTGGTAAAACTGCATGTTTTCTTATACCAATATTTGAAAAACTAAAAACCAGACAAGCCAAAACTGGAGCCAGAGCATTAATTTTATCACCAACAAGAGAATTGGCGCTGCAAACAAATAAGTTTATCAAGGAGATAGGCAGATTTACTGGATTGAAATCAGCAGTGATTCTTGGTGGAGACAGCATGGATAATCAATTTTCTGCTTTGCATGGAAGTCCAGATATTATTGTTGCTACTCCGGGTCGTCTTCTTCACGTTTTAGTTGAAATGAATGCTACTTTAAACAGTATTGAAATTGTGGTATTCGATGAGGCTGACAGGTTTGTATTTTAATATTCATTTTTTAATGTAATTTTTAACTAGTGAATTTACTTGTATATTTTATTTGCAGATTATTTGAAATGGGTTTTGGAGAACAAATTAATGAAATATCTAATAGATTACCACGAGGTAAACAAGTACTTTTGTTCTCAGCAACATTACCAAAAATATTGGTAGAATTTGCAAAAATAGGTCTTAGAAATCCAATTCTCATTCGTCTTGATGTTGAAAGCAAATTACCAGATCAATTAAAACTGTGTTTTGTAACATGCAGACCAGAAGAAAAATTAGCAGTTTTAATGTGCTTATTGAAGAATGTTATTAAACCTGAATCACAAACTGTAATATTTGTAGCTACTCAGCATCATGTGGAATATGTTCATATGGTAATTTTTTTTAACTTTTACTTTAAATGAAAAAACCTAGAGTAAAAGCAATATAAATTAAATATCTATTTACAATTATTGTTACTTGCAGCTTTTGAGCAAAGCTGGCATTGGAAATTCTTTTATCTATTCAAATTTGGATTCAACTGCACGTAAAATTAATGCGGCTAAATTTCAAACAGGAAAAGTAAAAGTACTTGTAGTGACAGATGTAGCTGCCAGAGGTATAGATATACCTCATTTAGATAATGTTATTAACTTTAACTTTCCTGCAAAAAGTAAATTGTTTGTTCACAGAGTTGGTATGTAATATTTTGATTTATTCAAAAGAATTTCATTTTAATATCAGCATATTATTAAAAGTATTTTATTTAACCAGGTAGATGTGCTCGAGCTGGAAGAAGTGGAACTGCCTATAATATAATTGGTCCAGATGAATATGCTCACCTTTTAGATTTACATCTGTTTTTGGGGCGCTCTTTTCATATAGTTCCTCCAAATGCAACCCAAGATATTCCTGAAGAAGCCATAGGAAAAATGCCACAATCTATGATAGAAGAAGAACTATCTGAATTAATTAATTGGCATGAAACTAGCACTGATATTGTAAGAAAATTAATTCTTATTTTCTATAATTATTATTTATATTGAATAAATTTTATAATTAAATATTTTTTTAGTCAAATATGCAAAATGTATGTGATAATGCTTATCAAAAATATATCAAATCTAGACCACCAGCTTCAACTGAAAGTGTGAAAAGGGTGAAGGAATTTGATATTTCAATAGCTGGTATACTACCTCAATTTCGAGACATCACTAATGAGGCAACTGATTTACTTTCAAAAATGAAGAATTACAGACCACGTGGGGTAAAAAATAAAAATTAGTAAAAATAAAAGTTTACAAAAGTTAGATTGTACAAAAATATAAAATTCTATCTTATCATTTTAGACTGTTTTTGAAATCGTCGCAAAGCCTTCTTCAGTTGATTACAAAGTTATGAAAGAGAAAAGGGCATTTCATAAAGAAAGCATTCTTAATCATCATAGAAAAATTGAGTCAAGAAAAAATTGGATGATTGAAGGTATATATTATTTTAAAAAAATTATTTTCAACTATTAAATGGTTACATTTTAATTATGCAATGTTTTTAGATGTCAAAGATAAATCAAGTCTTCCTGCAAGTAGTAATGATGAAATAAATCAAGCTTTTAGTGAAGTTATAGTTCCTAAAAAACGAAAAATGGAAGATTTATACCGTAATGAAAAGAAAAAGAAACAGAAAAAGTTGAAGGATGAAGAGTTCTATGTTCCATATTCAGCACCAGATAAACATACCGAGGATGGGTAATTTTAATTTTAGTTAATTTCATTAAACAATAAGAAAAGAAATTAAATTCATTTTCTCTATTCTAGTTACGCCGTAAATGATTTCGCATCGGAAGCTGAAAAAGTTCACTTAGATCTTTGCGCCGATAACGATGATTCCAGAAGATTACAAACTCAAATTAAAAAGTGGGATCGCAAGAAAAAGAAGATGGTTACCATTGAAAATGTAAGAAATTTGAAACAACAAATGTTGAAAAATGTCATCAACTCATATAAATTTAATTTGTTTTCTTCTATTACAGAATCCTAAGTTAGGAAAAATAAGAACTGAATCAGGTGCTTGGATTCCAAAAACGTATAAAACGGAACGTTACGAAAAATGGAAAGAAAAGAATAAGATTGATGCTCAGACGGAAGTTGAGGAAGACGGAGGCGATGAAGAAGTAAACTTACAAATGGACAGGCGTAAGTACTTTTTGCATCCTACAGTATTAGATTCTTCAATAATCGATATACCGAAGGTAACGTTATTATGAATATTTTTTAGTGTTAACGGCACCAAATACACATTGGGCAAGGCACAACCAAAAGTTGAAGGATAAACTTCAAGTCAAGAGCGAGATCAAGACACCTGAACAGATATTAAAGGCTCGTAAAATACTTGCTAAGAAAAAGCAAAGGAATGGACGTAAGAAAGGTGGTGGTCGAGGGAAAGGTCGCGGCAGAGGTAGATAGTCTACGAACGCAGAAACGTCAAAATTGTAATATACGACATGAGGTTTTGTTATAACAAAGTTTTTAAATAAAGTTTGTATAAATAAAAATAACTATAAAATAATGTTAGTATTAAATAAATCCCCGTAC
Organism: Anagyrus pseudococci; assembly: GCA_030522585.1. Taxonomy (NCBI): domain Eukaryota; kingdom Metazoa; phylum Arthropoda; class Insecta; order Hymenoptera; family Encyrtidae; genus Anagyrus; species Anagyrus pseudococci. The sequence continues at coordinate 27,700 of JAPYYQ010000826.1, forward strand.
GGACAACTATCCAAATTATTTATTTGATAACAGAATTATTTTCAGTATTCTATTATTAAATTATGCCTTGAAATTGATAAGATATGAAAATTATAATTTTATAGTACCATATTTTGTATGTATTTTTTCAAATCTAAGTAGAGTTTCCCCGTTTGCGAAAATTGTAATAAGTAATATTTTTTAAATATTTTTTTTCATTTTTTAATTTAAGTACAATTTATAAGCGAGGAACGCTGTTTTACGAAACCATTTAAAGCAATTGATTAATATTGTAAAAGAATAATAATATTAAGTTGCTACATTACGTTTGTAGAACAAAGGTTAAAATCACATTTTTTCGTTAATCTCAATTCGATTTTCTTAGAAGATTTGATTGTAGAACGATGGAGCCGGTTGATTGATCTCAAAGAGATTAAAAAAATCATATTACTATTTCGACAAAATTAAGATCTGCTGAGTAATTGTTTTAAACAATTGCAAACGAATGTTAATCATTCTGCAAATAATTTGAGAGCTATTAAATAATTTTATATCCAGAAGTCTTAGCACATAAATAACATTGGAGATAAAGAGATTTAAAATTGTTTTTCTTTTATTTTTTTTAACTTTGTTTTTTTAGAGAAAATAATAAATCTGCCGAATCATAAGTTGAACTGTGTTCGGTTATGATTAAATTGATAAAAGGACAAATCAAAATTTTTTCATTAATCTTTGGTATATTTATCATAAATGTGTTAAATATGTATGAGAACGTAACGCTCCTATACATCGACTTATCAGTTTAATTCCATTTGTAATTAATCTTTATAGATAAATGATAATATTTTGTTGAAGATAAGTTAAAAAATAAAATCGATTACTAGCAAGCTCAGGCGTTGTTTTAGTATTATTGGTTAGACAGGCTTCGGTGAAAATGATACGCTAAGCGCATTGACTTAGTTTTCTCTTATTTTTTAAAGATTTTTAAAATTATTTTCTAAAATTCAAGCTTAGTACGTATTTATTCTAAATTTATAAGTAAATTCAAACATGGGACTACCGGTGTGCAGGTCAATTACTTTTTCGGTTGGCTTAGTTATTGCCATTATTGGAGCAGTTTTGGGCTTTGTTGTATTTCCAAATATTATAGAAGGACAAGTTGCAGATGTGAGTATACTTTCAACACCTTTCAAAATTTAGATAATTTAATGAATACTTAAATGTCATTTTAAATTTCAAATAATCGATGTCGTCTCATTAAGATAAATCAACTAAATCTATCGTTGCTAAATTCTCGTTGACTCATCGATTAAAATTTAAAAAAAAGTTTAATTTCAGCCCATGTAGTTATAACGATGTAGAAAAAAAAGATCTTTTTTTCATTCAAACATCAGTTTCTTTAAAAGCGATGCGAAAAAGCATTACGCGTAATGTCGATTTAAGCGAATTTATTAAAAGTTTGAAAAGTGCGAATTTATTATATTTTTTATAATTAATTCATAACATATTTAAAAACATTTAAATAAAATTTTCGTAATTTTCTTTTTATTTATAAAACAACCAAAACATTATACAACAAGTGCATAAGAGTATTAAATAATTTAATTATTAAGTTATCAGAATAATTAAAAATATGTGTTAACAGCCGAAATGCAATATTAAAAAGTCAAGATAACTCGTATCATTTGTGTTGCGTTGATCAATAGGAATGAGAGGGGCGGGGGAGGCGCAAGCAAACAAACGCGCGTACAGAAGCACTTTAGCTATTTATTGTATAGAAACATGCGAGGTAAAGACAAGAGTATTGGTTGACTGCTACAGACTGTTAGAGAGTCTTCTCCAAATGTTTTTCCTCCCCCGCTTTTCCGGGGAAAGAGGATACGTTCAAGGCCTGAGCTAAATCCGAAATATTTTACGTATATCTATGTATGCTATTTTAACTATAATCAGAAAAACTAATTCGCGAATGCCAGAAGAAAAAAGTTTTATGTCTGGTTCCTATATTGAACAAAAATGTTCTTTCAGTACGATACAAATTTTTTTAATTAAACGACAACGTACTGGACGAAAAAGTACTGGAATCGATAAAAAAGAAAAGACTTTCTGATTACCAAGAAATTTCAATATTGAAATGGTTACAAATCAGAAAGATAAAGTATAGAGGTGCCAAATCACCTTTTTTATTCGTTGATTTTGAAGATTACAATATTCAATGTTAAATCCTTTATGAATAAAAATAGATTGATCTATTTTTTATATTTCTTATCGCGCTTGTCGGTCGCGAAGAAACGAGCACTATAACGATTATTTAACGCGTGTAAACTAAAGTTTAAATATCTGAAAAACACAATTGATTTTTCTGTGTAATACTAATTCTATTTTGTTAAACTTGAAATAATAATCGTAATGAATAATCTTAGATAAATATTGAGTAAACAACTTGTTTGTGGAGAGATAGACGTTGCTAATGCGAAATTTTTATTAAATTATTTACATAAGGATTGTCACTTTTGAACATAGTGACAACGACATTTTTAACAAAAATATAATAATAAGATCAATCATAATATCGATAGGAATTTCTTGAGTGACTTCTGAGAAATTTACTGATAATTATTTTCCGCATTCTCAAAATCCATTGTTTCGTGTAAGCTGAGACACAACTGATTTCGTGAAATAAAACAAAAATTAAATTTCAAATGTAGAATTGTCAGGCTCTTAATTAAATTAATTTTGGCAATAGTCAATCAGTAGAAACAAATAATCTATTCTTTATCTCCAATTTATCTTCAATTCTCTTGCCAAGATTTAGAAAGCGTTTGATTTGAAATGACAGCTATTCAAGAGTATCATGAACAAATAAACTATCGCTCTTGCCTTTTTTTATACGTATGATTCATTAAAAAAATAATTTTACTAAATTTTAACGTTCTCCTTTGATACAGAGTCTTGCAATTGTGAAAGGATCGGAGGCGTATGAAAGATGGGAAAATATTCCTGTACCACTTAAGTTCAAAGTTTATTTCTTCAATGTGACTAATCCAAAGGAAGTGTCAGAAGGAAAAAAACCGATTGTTAATGAAATTGGACCTTTTGTATACGAGTAAGATTAACGTAGTAATTATAACGCATAACTTAGCGATCCTTAATTATTTAACAACAAGTGTTTCTTTCCTTTCAGTCAAACTAGAACCAGAGTTAAAATCACTGAAGAAAACGACACTTTGTCATTTAGCGAGCAACTTTCGTTTACATTCAATGAAGAAGCATCAGGCGATAATAAGGAAGATACTCCTATTACAATAGTCAATCTACCCTTGATGGTAATCCAATATTTGACAATTCGTTAAAAATGACTAATAACAATTTACATAAAAATATTGTAATTGTTTTGTTATTTGAAATTTGTTTAGAGCGTTGTATTAGCAGCTGAAGTAGCCAACCAACATGGACTTTTAAAACCATTTTTAGAGGACATGTTTATAGATAACCCTGACGTCTTTATGACAACGACACCGAAAAAGTTTTTATTCGATGGAATTCGTTTTTGCCCGCCCAATTCAAAAGGAGGTGGTTACAAAAAGGCTTGCGATAGAGTAAAAAGTTATCATTCGAAACAATTGGTCGAGTTACCTGATGGCTCCATTCGATTCTCCCTGCTCAGTCACGTAAGCGATAGAATATTCATGTACTTCTACTGATATGCTTCAACTTTAACTTCGAAGTAGACCAAAAACAGTTTTTTTCTATAAGAAATTCAGAATCATTTTTTTTTGTATCACAGAAAAATCTTACCTCTGACGAAACTTACAAGATCAACAGTGGTTCAGAAGACATAGCGAAATTGGGTGAAGTTCTAGAGTGGAGAAATTCGAGTAAACTTAGCGTGTGGAAAGAGGGCGGCACCTGTAACAACATTTACGGAACAGACGCCACAGTTTTTCCACCTTTCCAGAATGATGAATCGAAAATCGCTGTATTTCAATCCGATATTTGCCGGTACAACAAAATTTTTATGTTCCTTTAAACATTTGGTCGAAGCAACAACTGAAACATGTTCTTTTACAAATTACACGTCTTTTCAAATTCTAGTTCTGTTGATCTACAATTTGACGGCGAAGTAGAATATAAAGACGTATCTGGAATTCGATTTATCATAAAAAGTGATATGCTGAATTCCTCAGCAAAAGTACCAGCTAACGAATGCTTTTGCGTTAACTATACCAAAGGACTTGATGGAGAATTTGAGTGTCTATCAGATGGTGCTATGGAATTATATACCTGTTTACGTAAGTTTTCAGTTGTTTTTTTCTTGTTTTATTAATAAAATAAAAATAAATGAAGAAAGAAATAATCTATACTGTATCCCTTTGAAAAGTTAATTTATAAAAAGTTTTTACCAATGAATTTTTCTTATAACAATAAATTTATACTTTACAGAATCACCGATTGTAATGACATTCCCTCACATGCTTGGATCTGATGAAAAATATTCTTCAACCGTCGACGGCCTCAAACCAAATGAAACTCTTCACAAAACTTTCATCGAAATGGAACCTGTGAGTAAAGCAGATTATCCTTTTTTTCCAACAACAAAATAACGAAGTGTCCCTTTAAAAAAATTTAAACATCATCAACGGTATGTTTGTAAAATTAATGTTACAACATATGACTGCAGACTACTGGAGTTATTTTAAGAGGAAGTAAACGCGCCCAGTTCAACGTCTTCTTCCGAAAGGTGAACCGAATCCCTCCTACAGATAACTTGATTCCTGCATTAGTACCAGTCGTTTGGATCGACGAGGTATGTATCGTAACAATTTGAGAATTGCGCATTAAAATATTCGTGTTTAAAACAATACTCTAATTTTAGGGAGTTGAACTAGATGACGAATACATCGAACAGCTAACGGACAAACTTTCGGTGATAAAGATCGTCGACATAGCTAAGTGGTGTCTAATTGGCTTTGGTTTAGCCGTCAGTCTTATAACAGTTATCTCGTTCATTGTAGTGTAATAAATTAATTTTTTTTAAATGTATTATTTATTGAATCGCGTCTTGATTCAAAGTGAAGTCCTATTTTTAATCATATATGCTGGAATGCGACACGAGCGCTAGAACTTTATTTTCGTATGGTTTACATCTATTGTTTATAATGTACAAGCAATAAAAAGTACGAAATATTTCGAGTTTTGTTTGTTTTTTTGTTTGCTTTACTGTAAAACTGTATACTTTATGTAATACTCTTAACAATCTACAAGAATGCGCGTTTGCTTGTGTTTGTTTAGTAATTCACGCAGTTTCGAATGATTATTGTTGTAAATTACTCCGCAACCCTGTGCTTAAATCGTAAAAATGTTAAAAATACCCGACGAAAGATTTTCTGGAAGCAATTTGTAAAATCAATTGTACATATTTTTAAATTGAGGAAAAAACTGTAAATAATCATTAAAATTTCCTCCACAGCGTTTCCTCCCGCTGATTTTCTTGCCCAATTGTCAAAAATTAAAGGATGTGAAAATTAATTGAAAAATCGTTGTTCAACGAAACAAATAACATTAAAGAAAAGAGTGTGGCGATTTAATACACCTAAATAGAGCATCTGCGTTGAGCTTTGTTTTTTATCAACGCCGAGATTACAGGAATAAATTAATAAATCGTGAGCGAGACGATATTTTTAGTGGCAACGGATAAGCTACGATGGGGGGGCCTTGAGAGCGGAAGAGCCTCGGACAATTTGGCAAGTAAATAACGAGTAATTTACTTACGAAATTATTCAACGCCTTGAATCAATGAGCTTTGTGTGCCACATGACATTTTTCATTTTGCACGATTGTTGTCTTTGAAAAGGCCAACATTGTCAAGAGCAATTTGTTAGTATTAGATTTTCGTTGCATTGTATTGTTGCTTCCAGACATCAGTTTTGCTTAACAAGTACATCTTTCCAAAGCTCAATTAATACTAATTTATCAATATGACGCTCGCACTCAAGTCCAAGTTTCGACGTAATAAGCCGGGAGGAAAACATTGTCGCAGGCAATTCTACTAGTACAAACATTCGTAATAAAATTTATAAATTTTATTTATTCGTAATTAATAGTTAATATTTAATTAACTAGCGTTGTAGCTGTGAATTTAGACATTAGTTTGCTTGTGCTTCTCCGATCATCGGAGCATAAACTCGACTTACTGTCCGTAGTAGTTTAAACTGCTCAAATGCTTGTTTTTATCAAAGGATGGCTACTTACGCGCTTTATATAAGTATACACGGACATTCATTACGGATTAAACAGTTGAATTTATCGACGTTTCAATTTAGTCTTGGATGTAATGACGTAGAATTTAAAATTATAATTTTCATCGGACATTCAAGAATTTATTATAAACGGCACTATTATTAAAAAAAAACAAAGACAAAGATTTTAAATTGCGCGTATAAACTGTAATGATAAATTTTTTTCACGGTGTACTGTCATTTAAAAGTGGACGAAGTTTTTGTTCATAAAAGTCGTAGTGAACATAATTATGAGTAACAGTACTTGGTATTTACAAAAATTTGAACTTTCTGCATGTTTGATGACACATCTACCTTGATTACTACACTACTATAACTTTAACTAAGAAGACAAATTTAAAATTCATGTTTGCCGTTATGACACATACATTTATACTTTTGATTTTTTCCAGTGAATCATTTAACAACTCAATTATGTACATATTAATAAATATTGCGGCTTGATATAATATCGTGACACAATATCTTCGAAAAACGTAACGTGTATTCGCGACCCACAAATTGGCTTAAACAAACACAATCTGTCACGAAAGAAATTAGTGAATCGTCTCCAAAAAAGTAGATACTGTCACCATAATTGTTCGACGATAACAGCATTTCAAAATTTGATTGCGATAACGACAAAAAAAACCAGGATAGATTTTAGCTTGAGCAATCTCGGATCAGATATTACTTTTACAGAGTCACATATACGAGTTCGAGAACAAGATAATGACGTTATCACTTGTTTATTACAAAATATAACAATCGAAGGAAGATAAAAAAAATAAGAGACATCGAGAGAAAAGGTAATCTGTACATCGTAGGTATTTGTTCAAGAAATAATAAGGACGTGTTATATAAAATTTTATCTCGAAAGTATACGCACACGGAGAGTATTGCGCTCGATTACAACATTTTTCTAAGTGAACCGCTGCATTTGAGGAGTACATCTTGAAACAAATAGATATATACACGCCTTGAGCTGCGGGCTTAATCGGAAAAATGCGAGTATGCTGGAAACCCCGTTTTTCTTTTCAATTTCGATCATTGTTGGATCAAAGAGAAAGGCTGCGCAATCGGAAGATTGTGAATTTAAGCCCAGAGTACTCTCTCGGCAAAGTTATTGTCACGCGAGCTTTTGGGTGTTAAAAAAATTTTTAAAATGACAAAAGTAAATTCACGGCCTTATGAGGAATAAATGATCTTTTTTTAGTAAAGATGATCCATTTTTTAACAATGATAATAATAACTTTTATTTTTAGCCCAACTAGAAGTGCAATTAAAAGAAACATAAATTTCAATTAGCGTTACATAAACAAGACCGATAGACGGATTTATTTGTAGCTAAAAAAGGTTTTAGTCTCTCGCGCAGAAAGAATTACTGTATATATGAAAAAGGAATGCAGAGACGAAATACCATTTCTTATCGACCGTTTGATTATGTGGAAAAAACATTGTTTTCATTATATAAATCCATCTGTCTGTCTCTCTCTCTTTCTCTCTATAAAGCCCAAGTGAAACGCTATACTGTAAGGGGGTTATGCAAGTGATCGCGATACTGTATAACATAAATTAAAAAAACGCACTTAATCACATACCTACGAGATATGCTTCAATTACCATTTTCGCAACTTCATAGCTGTAGGAGCATTTTTTTCTTTAACGTCGACAGACCAGTTTAATAATTCACCAGGACTATAAGCCGGCGCGTTCGATACGATTTTACATCCCTACTTTACGGCGTGTACTCTCGCGCGCGCGCGAAACTAAAAAAGAATTCCAATCACGTGCGCGCGCTCGTTCCAGCGATTCGACAAAAGAAACAACGCGCGTGTCGTTATCCTTGCGTTAATCTATTAATATGGATGTTAAATTAGCTAAAAATATTCCAGGGAATCACGCTCGAAATCCGCTGTAGAAAAACAATGTCAGTCAATAAAAGAGCAGAAGAGAGAGACACGGGGATCGGTCTCACGTGGAAAGCGGACGTACGAGAGAGAGAGAGAGAGAGAGCAGCTCGCAGGCCAAGTGGAGGTGTATCAGCATAACTCGCTCTCCGCACGCTCGGCGAAGGCAAGACAATTCTCCGCGCGCAACGTCACATCCCGAGGGCGTAAAGAGAGCGGCGCTTTCGTAACGATATCCCCCAATAGTCCTCTCTCTCCCCGCGAGTACTTTTCGCTCTCTCTCTCTCTCTCGCGTTATACACACATCATGCAGGCTATCCGAGCGCAAGAGCGAGAGGGAGCAAAAGAGAGCGTGGCAGGAGGCGATGATAGTGAGGCCAACGGCATCGATGAGGATTGCTGCTGCTGATGAGCTCGTCCGGGTCCTTGGCTGCCGCCGAGAGCTGCGCTTGAGAAGTCAAGGTTCCGGCATCCGGAAGTTGGGTGGAAAAGAACCGAGAAACCCTGGTGGGGATGAAAAATCGCGAAAGTGAAAGGTTCTCTCACTCTCCCGCGCTCTATCTCTCTCTCTCTCTCTCTCTCTCTTGAGGTGAGTGCAGCTGCTGCTCGCGGCGCAGCGGTAGCATATAGGGTGTGGGTATATGGAGAGAGAGAGAAAGAGAAGTGCATTGTGCGTTCTATAGGCTCTCAAGGTTATTCCAGCAGTATGCACGCACGTGGCCCCGCCAGATTTTTCCTCGCGCGAACGCGACCGTCGACGATCGGTCTGCTGCATAGCAGTAGCTCGATACCCCGCCACCGCATGTACGCACACACACACACGTATGCACCGATAAGATATCTCCCAGGTATTGAGAGAGAGACTGTCTCCTTTCTTTCATTGAGCATCGATTTCCAAGTCGTTCGAGTATAGACGCAGCTCGATTTAGAATTTTTACAGCTCGATCGTCGCTTGATGGAACACCTGTGTGTGCGCTTGTACCAATCTCTCTTTCTCTTCCAGCCGCGTGTACATTATCTAGCACACGTGACGGAATTTTTTTTTATTTTCGCGACCGAGATCAAGGTAATCTCACACTCTCTCCGTCTCGGTATTATCAGCGCCTCGGTCTTTTCCCTCTAATTAGAATTCGGCTCTCGGCTCTTAATTGACTTTTAGGCGAGAGAGCGTCCGTGACGCACGCGACACTTGGTATTTCTTCGCGGACTATGGCAATTACAGCGCTTGAGAAAACGAACGTTTGACGCTGGGACAGCGAGTAAGCGCAAGTTACGCTCGGCGACTCTTTTGACACTGCCGATGACAAGTTATTACTGCGCTCACCTCGCTCTGCGCGAGGCAAATTTTCACCAGGTATACTCGCTGGTTGTTTCTCAAAACAGCCCGACGACAGTGTTATCAGCGCCAGTAAGTGCTCCGGTAGTTTATTAACCGGCTGGACGATTGTTCCGGAGTATTATTTACTTCGGAGCATATGCTACCGCGGCCGCTCGTAAAAGTCAAAACATATTGCCGATAAAAACAAAAAAAAAAGAAAAAACTCGCAGTAGTCGGCAGCAATAAGGTAATAATCGGGCGAGGTGTGTCGCGCGGAAGAGCCGCGCTCCGAAAAGGATAAATTAGGCGGCACAAAAGGCAGACGCGCGAGGAAGGTGTGCGGGTCAGACGGAAGACGCGCGAGTGTAGTCTAGGGAGGAGACAAAACCTAGGAAGCGTAGAGGCGGTCGGGAGAGCGCAGTGGAGGCGTGTGGCTCGCAAGCTATAAGTAACTGCCGCGAGCCGGGCCAGGCTGATTGAGAGCGGCCTGCTAAAAACGCTGGCCCGCCGGCGCGTCTACCCGCGCGCACCAACACGCACGCAGAGCGCTCGTCGTACGTATACAGGCAGATCGTGGTAGCGCGGGCGGGCAGAAATCCCCGAGGAGGCGGCGGCAGAGCGCGGCTCTCTTAACGCCATATAAATAATACTTGTCGCCGGAGCGGCGCGATCAGTCTACTTGCAGCCGGCGTACCTGTCGCACCTTCGCCTGCGCTAGCGCAGCAGCAGCAGCAGCCCCCACCGCCAGGCGCGCACTACTCCCTCCCTCTCTTCTCGCTTTCGGCTCCCTACCCCTGCTGCGGACTCGACTCTGTACTCGAGCAAGTGCCGGCCCCCGCTCTCACTGGACCGCCACAGCCAGCAGCAGCAGCAGCCGCTCTAGCCCGCAACCAGAGGACTATAGATAAATAGTGTAGGAGATATAGAGCGACTTTCGCCCGCTGCCCCTGCTAGCCGCTCCATTCACCGCTTTGACTTCTTCAGCGCCGAGGATCCTTTACACGATACCATGTCGCATGACAATTACGGATTTACCGGCAGTTCGGTGAGTTTCATTCCTTATGACTCTGCCAGTTTCGATCTGTTTATTTATTTTTATAGTGTAAGATGCTCACACGGTTTCATTTCACCCCTTTTGCTTGTTATGAAAGCGGCGTCGCTTGAATCATCTTGATTTTGGCACGAATCGATTGTGCGCCAGATTGTTGATGTTTTCATTAATAAGAAAATATTAACTTACCCAGCTGCTCCGTGTTTATTTTTTTTTCTTAGCTTCATTATTCCGTTTGTCTTTAATGCCGCTTGAACAAAAAAGAAGCGCTCTTTTCGGAAGGAAAAATTAAGTTGGCAAAGTGGCTTTTAACGATTCCCGGAACGATTGTCGAATGCAACTCCCGAAGAGTCTCTCGGGGAAAACGTTTAAATGACGTTTACCTGGAGAAATTTCTCCGCTTTGGTCGGGCGCTATTGCGAGCGATCTCTGATGATGTTTTGAAAAGCGCACGTTGTTAAATCGAAAGAGCACGGTCGTTAGATTAGGTGGAAAGCTTACCGATACCGAGAAGAAAAAAAGTAAATAAAAAGAAAAAGAAAACGAAAGAAAAAAATGCGCGAGCGCGAAAAGAAACGTTTGCACGGGATAAATAAGGCGCTCGTTACGACAATTAGCGCGCTTTGTGTATTTGGCAAAGCTCCCCGATAATTAGCGGATGCCGCTGATAGGCGTTAACAGTTTTACGACAGGGCCAGCCGGGCTCCGTGACAAATTCTTCCGATTTGCCTCCAACAATTTGATTAGCGATCAATCAGCGCTGCATCGTTAAAGCCAGCTCGTTAATTCGGCAAAAAAACAATCCACAGCTGTTTGCTTATGGACCATCTCAAACCGGTGTGTACGCCTCCCTATTTTTTTCTTGTATCGGACTAGCTTTGCCGCAAATAAACAAAACGATTCCGCATAATAGCTCGATCAAACGGGTAAGCGCGAGAAACTGGTTGCTCGGAACACGTGAAAAACCATGAGCTTATACACCGAGCTCGTGCATGTATGCATGCGAAGGTGTTCGCACGTGCGCGAATTCGAGAGATTGGCAAAATTTTTCCGCTCGATTCATCGGGCCCCCGGTGTTAGTCTCAGACACACTTTAGCGGAGCAACGGACTCTGTGATATGAACCTGAATTAGCCAGGGCGGCAAGGGGGTCCGGTTCGAGATAAGGTTTCAGTGCCGGACTTAATCATCGACATCTCGCTCGGCCGAGAGTCGATCGATCGGCTGTATACAAGTTAACAATTAAGTCTCGTTAATTAGCGATAATCAAGTCTCTCGAGTGGCCTGCGAAACTCCCTGGCGCTTTCCGGGTGCGACGAGAGCGCGGCTTAAGGTCAGGCCAATCTCGGCGGTATGTATACAGCCTCCTCTCGTGCCCCCCGAGACTGCACGTGAACAAATACGTACATCTATAGGCGTGTGCAGCCACATTAGCATTTGTCTATTTTATTGCACAAAGAGAGGGAGGGAGAGACAGAGCGATGGTATACGCGCTGTTAGCCCGGGGCTTCCCAAGGCGCTGCTGGTACGGAATTTGTCGCGCTTCGTCGTTCGCGGACGCTCGCCTTCACTCTTTTATAGTTAATTGCGCCGCAGAGGAGGGGAAGGAGGACGAAGCCGAGGAAGCTATTCTTTCTTTTATATTTATGTTCTGGATCCTTCCACGCATCTCTGCGTTCTCTCTCTCTCTCTTGGCAACTTAACTTTTTTTCTTTCCTTCTTTATTATATTTTCTTTCCTTCTCTTTTTATTGCAAAGCGACGCGCTTATACACGTCCAGACGCTTATATCGCTTTGTTCTCGGAATAAAGTGTGGCTTACAGCTCTTTCTCCCTCTCACTCGTGCGCGCGCGCGTTATTTGATATATTTTAGACTGGGTACTTCTGCCGAGCAGGCATGTTATACGTTATCGCATCTGACTTATCATTTCTTCTACGTAAACTCATTGAAATTACAGATGTTGATAATGGATGGAAAATTTTTCTCTCCCACCTTCTTACCGCGCTCTCTCTTTCTTTTCGATCGATCTCGGCTTTGATTAAGACGACGAGACACGCGGTTATGGCTGGAAAAATCGTGAAACTTTATAAAGTGCAGATGTGAGGAGAGCGGACGGGTTAAGCGCTTATTAATATTCAGTTTGTTTAACAGTTAACGAGATACCAGGCGTACGATCGAGCGATAATCCCCGTCTTTCCTTTATTTTTACGATTATAGAGCCCGAAGAATGTAACCGTACGCGCGTATGTGTGTGTATGCTTAACACTGAGAGCAACTAGTTCAAAATACGGCAATTACCGTCTGATTTCCTCTTTTTTTTATTATACATTTGTTTAACTAATGAAACTTACTGATAGCACTTTGTTTCTTTTATTCATATACGTTTGTTCGTTTACATATACAGCAATGTCAAAGACCGTGACGTGGAAATCTTTACGCACGATGGAAAGCTAATAATAAAAAGAAAAAGAAATATACGTCGTGAGTGAGTGGTTAAGTAACGATTTTGCATAAAATTAACGTTAATCGATTTAATCGATGGCAAATAAACTTTTGTCGGTCGCGAAGCGTCTGTAACGCGCATATACAAATCATTAATCATTGCTTCGCGCTTGCACGCGCGCCATGTGTGTAAACTGTATGATTAAGCTAATTCGTACGTCTCTCTTTTTTTGGGAAAATTACAGTACCCGGAATTTCTGTCGATCTTTCGAAATAACATCATTTGGGTTATTATCAATGACAAACGCGTTCGAATATCGGGTATATAAGCGTTTGATTAATAGAGGTTTCTCAGCGTTACCTAATAGCTTTGTTTGGTAAACGTTCAAAAGTCGAAAAGCTAAACATTAGCCGGCGAAGGAGCTAAACTGTTTAAAGCAGGCGCTCGTTAGTGTCGTTAGGATGGATTTCTCCGGATCCGACGATCGCACGAGAGGCTCCGCTATCATTTTCCACTGTTTAACCGCGTATGTTAATTTATTGCGCGCGATGAAAAAAAAAAGTTTCCGTTAAAACGATCAATAAGCCATATTCCTCTCCGCGAATTATTCACGATAAACCGTCAATTTACACAATCGTCATTACTAATCTTCGGCTCTGACGCTCGTAATCGTCGTTATAGCCTCGCTTTTCTCCCCCAAAAATTTCGAAGATAATTCGCCAAAACAGACCAACTGCCGGCGCCCGCGTCATCGGCCTTTCCTCCGCTCTCCCTGTATTATTCCACTGGCACTTCCAAAAATCATCCAGGCCAGTGCACAGGGCAAAAACACAGCGGCGACAGATCCACAGGTGGCAAGCAGCAGTAGCGGAATGTACGCGCACGCGTCATAATCCTCCGCCGGCTGCTGGCTGCAGCTACTGTTGTATAGACGCGCGCGCGTCGTAAAGAAGCGAAAGAGGTAAACACCGAGGGCGGAAGTGCCAGTCGCCCGCGAATTTTCGCATCGGCATCCACCTGTTCGCCAAGAGCGCGTGGACCATTAAAAGAGGCCTTGCGCGTCATTATGGGCCCTCTCCCCCGCGGGGACATTCCTCGCGCGGCTGACATTGGCCGATTAGCCGTTTTCCGGGCGCGCTCTCTTACATGCTGCACCGCCGCCGCCGTCGTCGTCGCACGTGTTATTGCGCAATCCCCGCGGTGTTCTCTCGCGGCTGCTAATCCGGCCGCTCCTGCCCCCGTCCCAGCCAAAACTTGTCGCGAGTGCTTGCGATTCACGCTGCTTTGATGCTGCGTTTCTCTCTCTCTCTCTCGCACCTATATACCTACGTATAGACCTATTGCAGCGTCCGAGGCGTAAAGAATAAATCGCTCGCGGTCCATTGTGCCGCGGCTCGGATTGTTTGAATGGCCGATATATACGAGCGTGCCCGCAGGTTTCCTGCCGGCTACATACAAAGCCTCGCTCGGCGTGTTATAACGCTGTAACTGATTTTTCGCCGACTGTAAGACGCGGTGAAAATTTTTCTCCGTTTTCCAGCGAGCGAGGCCGATAAGGTGCGATGAGTTTTCGTAATCGGCGAGATTCAATAAACGATCGATCATTGTCAGGGGGAGAGAGAGAGATATCGCGATCGGTTGCTATGCCAGAGACATAGGCTCGGACCGCGCGCGGCTGAGAAATAAACGAGGCCTTAGCCGCGGAGAGCGCGCTAGAGAGGTTCGATTGGATTTTTAGGGTCAACGATGTTTGCAATGATCGTTGACACAGAAGCGAAAAGCTCTCGGAGGCCGAGGAAAAGAGAGACTGCGCGCGGATCTCTGTGCCCGAGAGAGAGAGAAATTACCGGCCGGCGTGTTGCACAAGGAGAAATCGGCAGATAAGCGAAGGTTTTTCATGTTGCGAGAATGCACGCACTGTAAGCCGAGTTCCTTTTTTTTTCTTCTTCTTTCCCGTGTCCCGCAGCTGAATTCGGTTTGATTGATTACGCTCTCGGGCGCTCGCTGACTCAGTGCTGTGATAGCGAGGATTCGCAATCGGCGCCTTAAACGGTCATGTACTACCTTGTTGCTCGACAAATTGTCATGTGAATTTTTGTTTCTTTTTCCTCTCACTATCTCTCTTTCGCGAGCCGAAGGTTTATTTGTCTTTTAGCCGGCTAACATGGTGACTCTTCAATTTTTATAATGACAGGGTAATCACGCACCGGCGCTGTGTGTTTGTTGTCGTCGGATTGGTTTTTTTTATTAATTTTAAACAAGCGTAATTAGGTTGAACGCACATTTTTCAAACTGCCCGACCTCAGGGAAAGTCAGATTACAATAACCTTGGTGAGATTAAATCTAATTATTTCGCGGTATTCGCGCTTGTAAACTCATTCGAAGCTTGATTTATTTACCCGCGCGTATTTCGCGCATTCCACCGTAGCCCGCCGCCGTACATACAATGGGCAATAATTGAAAAACGAAATTGAGAAACGCATGGCGCTCGTTACAACTTCTCTCGGCTGCGATAAGCAAATATTTTGCGATTATTGTTTAATCGCATTTGCGCAATCTCGTGTTAATCTTGCATTGTTACTCCGCAATATCAATCGTAAGTTGCGATCGAGCCGATATCTTAAGAAATTTCGGTAATTTAATAAGATGTTGGAGATGGCATATTAAATAGATGTTATCTAATAATTTAATATCGTTTTACTAAAATAGGAAAGTCCCAGAATATATCGTACAGATATGACTAATAAAAAGATTCGAATCGTTCTTTAAAATACTTTGCCATACGAAGATGGAATAGCATCGCCAAATCGATGAAGATAAATGATAATTTCACTGAATATTGGATATTTAATAATCAAAAAATGAATAATCTTAGCGAGGGATGTGGAATCGCGATCAGATGTCCATTGACAAAATTCATTGTATTTTTTGGTGTTTCTTCATAACCATAGACTTGAGTGACAAACAGGCACTTATTGATCTTCCAGATTAGATTTAGAAGATAAAAAATTTTCAATTAAAGATAAGACAAAAAAAAATTAATATCAATTTCTTTTAAAAACCATCAAATGATGCACTGATTTACTCATAAAATTATCTTGAAAATATCTATTGCTGTTTTTTTTCTTTTTTTTCAAGATAATGACATAGCCGTCTAGCTTTTTTTATTGTTTTGAAACTAACGACAAAATATTATTAGCGATTCTACTTAAACGAACGATTCTTATCTTCTCGTAAAGACGTTTTTTTTGCGTAACATAACTGTTACGGCGAGTGAACCGCGTGTTTTTTTCGAAATTCAAAACATTTTATTGAGGAAAACTATCGTGTTGATTGCTCGAAAAGCGCACTGAATATAAAATGGCCTTATAAAATGTCTTACTCAAATATTATTGTAATATAGGAAGTGTCAATGCTTTATGAGACATTTTTTCCTTTAAGAAAAAGAGGGAGGGAGAGCAAGTTATGAAGATACACAAAGATAAATTGCTGTTTATACATTAACTACGTAAAACAAATGCTCAACAACGCGTCATTTATACTAAGAGATAGCGATAAGCCGAAGGAATGCAAAAATAAATCAAATACCGCCGATAAAGTGTTTAACCGCACATACCGATTTTCATTCCATAAATAACGAATTGTTCGTTAAAAAAAAGGATTACTCGCGAATAAAGATGCTTCTCCGAAATCGAGGCATGATAGAGGTTCGTTACTAACGAAAAACAACTAGGCATCGAGAGATAGAGAGCGAGAGTGTATAAGATTACATAATTTTGATTTTACCGTTTCTCAACAATACGCGTCGAATGTTTGCCGTTGTTAATACACATTGTAAAAAAATGTCTACCTCCATAAACACTGAATTATTCAGGTTAAGCCGAGGAATTCCCTGGGATCTACGACGCAACAGACGTTTTGTCTCTGGCGGAGGAAACATATTTTTTGCTCGGCATGTATACGCATTATTGAATTTTTTTAAAAATTATCTCGCGTATTAGCACAACGCGTGCCAGCAGAAATTCTAAAATTCATATTGAATTTTTACGCCTAGAGGCTTTTACACGCGCCTTTCTGGATTTTCAGTGAATCACTAGCGAATATACATACGAAGGTTATATTAGCTCACTTTTCGAAATTCGCTCTCTCTCGCAATCGGCGTGCGATCGGTTTCACTTTTTTCTCTGTTCTTTTTTTTCTTTCGAAGCCAACATTGTCGCGAAACAGTGCATATCGTTTGCTTCATTTCTAGAGTATCGGTAGCCAACGACGTTCGCGTTTCATTCTCTACAGTCGCGAGATATTGCCTTGTTTACCCGCGATTAACGTACACAGCATATGTAGCCGAGTCGCAGACGAAGCGGCGCACATATAACCGATAACAAAACAATTCTTTTTTCTTCAAAACAACGAGGGTATGTAGAGGTGTATCTACCCGGTAATTTAGATACACAACGGCAGCGCAGCTTTTATCGCCGGGCAGGCCCAATTATACAAGCAAACTACACCATCGGAATGGCATTAAGCTCGATCACGTTTCGAGAGAATCCCTCCCCGGCCGAATCGAGCACGCGAGTACGGCATTTTAACTCGACAATATCAACCGTACGTCGCTCTATCCGCTAACCGCCGCGTAAACAAATTAAAAGAAGCAAAAAAAAGCAGCCGACACGCCAGGAAAAAGTCCCTGCGCGGCACGCGGAACTTCGCCGAGCAGTAAACACACTCCGCGGATCTCACGTCCAAGCGCCTCGAGGATGAGCGGGAGGTGTAGTCCGCTATAATGCAGAGCACGTATGCGGACGGAGGCTCTTCGCGGGGCTTTCAGCCGAGGGACCTTTTCGCGCACGTGAGCCTCGACGCACGCGGCCTTGCCCAATCGCGAATAGACATGCGGAATTATATGTGCGTATACGTCTACCCTTCCGTACAGCCAAATGCATCGGCTTATCTAGAGGTTGCAATGACACGCCTCTCGCTTCTTTTTGTCTTCTTATCTTACGCGACTCGAGCGTTTTTCGTTATTGTTGTATTTTTTCAATTTGCGTTACGATATTGCTTTTTGGTGCGATTGTTTTCCACATACTTTCGTTATCGCTTGCGTCTGCGGCGACGTTTGTACAATTCGTATTTTTCTATTGGCATAGCTGGACGAGCAATTTGAAATATTATTTTGTTTTCGAAGAGAATCGAAATTTATGTAATTTGAGCACGATTGCGCGAGTGTGTACGTTTTCATGTTAAATTGCCATCGGTTTGTTACACTAATTTTTCAAACGCGCGCTCATTTGAAATTCTAATCGCGCGATTGTGCTCGTTTGTGCATCATCGGCGATTGCGCGCTTATATGTAATTGAAAAATTTAAATTTATTAAAAAACTTTTACAAAACCGAGAGTACAGCCTCTTTTCCAACGCTTACGGTCTCGGGCTTTGGATAACGAGCGACTCCCGCGTTTAGTAAGCGACCCTCATAGCGCGCAACGAGAGAGAGAGAGAGCGAGAGCCGAATAAAAATCAAAGTCCATCCTTGAATCTGCCCCTGCCCCGGCGGGAGAGGCAACATCAACAAGACATCCCATTAACCGTAAAAGTAGATAACTACGCATTCAAGCGATCTTTAGCAATTACTTTAACTCGCTCTGTAGGAGGCGAGCGCGCGCTCGCCACCGAAGCCATCGCGCGCCTCGTTTTCACCTCCTTTGCAATTGCCAACGAAAATTCTTGGATTGTTTTTTTCCCTCTCTCTCTCTCTCTTTCCTATTCCTTTACCTCGATCGCGATCGGCGATCTTAGATCAATCGTGCCTCGCCCATTAATCGCTTAGCGATGACGCGCGCTTGTGCGCGACCGTTTTCCCACTTCCCCGAAGGTCATTACTTTACGCTCGACAGAAGCGGAGAGAGAGAGAAACTATTACAAGCCGGACGCGAGAGTCGAACGGTATACATACACACGATGTGCGTACACACAATTCTAACTCTCGGTCCACGGCTCCTCGCGCGCGAATCTGCGCGTCACAAAAACGGAAGGTAGGGGGAGGAGGGGCTTAAATATAGATCTCGAGCTTCCGCTGAGGGACATCTTGGCCGGCGGGCTCTTTTACCTGGCATTAAACAATAAAAGAAAATATAGGCCAGAGCCCTTCTCTTCACTCTGCCTGTGTTGCTCTCGGCATTACTCTGTGGGCCCAACTTTTTTGCGGCTGATTGTGATTTATGGGCCTGTGAGCAGATTGAGGCGCGCGTTAAAAAAAGGCGTCCTTCGGCAGAGAGAGAGAGAGCCTTCCCTCTCACTCACTCTCTTTCTCTTTTCCCTCTCTTTGAACGAGAGAGAGGGGCTCGGGAATCGAATAATGCTTCGTTGCTCTTAATCAGATGTTTGTTTGGAAAGCATAATACGCGATGCGTCGCCGGGCGATTTGTCTTAATCGACGCGCTTACGCGGCTTACACGCACTCGGTTAAACGCTCCCTCTCTCTCTCTCTCTCTCTCTCTCTCTTTCGGGCTTAACGCGCGGAGTTTGATCTTTTTAAAGCGTAACGTCGCCGGAAAAGTCGGCTGCGCGACAAAGGCGAGAGGTAATGCGCGGCTTGTACGAGTTAATTTCGACGTCGTCGCGCGGGAAAATCTCTATTTTATTATTAGATTTATTAGAGCTCGACTTGTCGCGATAACAGGATGTTGAACTTGGATTGCTGCGGGAATAAGTCAAGAGCGGGCTTGACTGTTTTTAACTTATCGCTCTCGTGCGGTGCTAATAATTTTTGGTTTGGGGTACAGAGAGATTAGGCTGATATGATTGTATAGGCTTAGTATGCTTTAGCGAGAGATGAGTCGATTATTATGTATAGGTTTGTAATGTGGAGAAAATCGAAGAAACTTTAATTGATCGATCGAGTAACGATGCAAATTATTTATGTCGATGCGCTTCGAGCCTTTTTACCGGCCTACTCGCGATGAATAATTTATTTAACGTTTATGCGAACAGAATATTATTACCTCGTGGTTTTTCTTTGAACGAGAAAAAAAGACAGAGAGAAAAATATAGAAAATGAGAATATTAACAGCGCCGGAGTAAAGTACCGGCGAGCGGCTGTTAAGGGCGGGGTCCACAATGTAGACAAACCATTTCAAATTTGACGTATGTCCGCGAATAATAATGTATCGAAACATTATTTATACAATATGAATTTTGTAT